>JAUUDZ010083644.1:0-20088 GCA_032361705.1 Panulirus versicolor
CGCAGTGCATTTTGGCAATCTGGTGTCCACCAAGGAACTCTATGCTTACTGGAAATTGTAGAAACCTTAGGTATAGAGTTGTCAGCAGCCCTCAGTATAGTAATAGTTATGTTGATGACTTCTGTATCACTGTCATCACCAGATATATCTAGGTTGGCTTAACTACGAAATGACACCCAGTGTGCTGTTCTATAATTGAGTTTTGATGGAGACGGATTCGTGGTGGTGTCGCATGTATAAGGAAAGCAGATCGGGAAATGGTCACTCCCCATGAGCACCCCAAGTGATATTACTCAGTATGTCTGGTGCTGACAAGGATAAATCAATTGCCAGTCCGTCTGTCCCAGTACTTCCCCAGTGATGAGCATTAAAATCTCCTGAAATTAGTTTCCTCTTTGGTAACTGATTAGCAACTGAAATTAGCTCATCATCATCAAGTGCATTGGCGCCTGAGCCGCATATGGCTAGGTAAGTGTTACTGAATTTTACTCTACAATCGAAGGCTTCTAAAGTAGAATTTAAAGTGGTGGACGTAGATAGCTAATCCATGATTCTCATCTCTTCTATACGAATTTCAGCAATCTAGAACAGAACAGTCTTCGACTGTGCTGTCTAGGTTGGTCTCGTGGACAGATAATTGATGGCTTATTCATTGCCAATATCAGTTGATGTTGTGCTTGCCTCTAAGACCTCTACAATTCCATATAATGTGTTGGTTTAAGGGCTATCTAACTGAGCAACTTTCTCAGCCCGTTTTTTTTCGGGATTTGGGCAAGTCCCCAGAGAAACATAATCGTCCCCTGGAAGTGGAGAAACTGGTCTCCATCGAGTTGACTGACTCCGTCGACCAGGTCCTGTGAAGTACAGATTCCCTTGACGGAACCACTATGACGTGACGCATTATCGTTTTTTAAATTTTGTCAAGTAACTCTTGTCCTCTTGTGTTTGGTCGGACAGTTAACGTGGCTTGGACGGAGGACGTTCCTTGGGCATAAGAAGAGGTTTGATTTTGGGTTCTCGAGGTTTTTCGCTGGCTATGGTCTCTGTGATGGAAGGAATCTGTGACGCAACTGTATACATAACAGGCTTGTTTCAATGCTGAAGCATTCATTGGGTTTCGGATTGTCACAAGACTCATCCTAGCATCTTGAATAATCAATTCATGCTGATGATTGTGCACTATGACATTCCTCGCTACAATTGGGATTTAAGTTTTCACCCAACAAAAGTATTGCGGTTGTTTTTTCCTGGTAAAACATTATCCCGAATTTGCAGTTAACGTTAGATAGCATCGCCATACGAAATGTTACGTGTCTTCTCCTCACAGACTCCCTTCTCGAACTTGAACCGGTCCGAGCTCGGATTTGAAGGAACGCAAAGGGTTCGGGATGTAAGTGACCAACGAAGATCTCATCCGGAGCTTTGATTTTCTACCATTTACAAATTTGGTGATGACCCTAGTAGCCACGACATCAACGTCTTCCAATTCCTTCACCACTTCGTCCTCCGACATATCCATGAGTTCCATTGATACTGGAATTGTGACCACCACCTTGTGAGTATGGAATTGGGTCAACAAATCGGCTACCGATTCCCGGACTTGACTTTGACCAGCCCAGCCATCAATGACCCTGATTAAGAAGGGATTGAGGGAAGCCAGTGTCGTTGAACCAGTCGCATGTATGTTAAAAAAACTCGGCACTCGTAACTTTGATGTTGGGTAGTTCATCACCGCTGCCCCCATAGGGGGTTGTGGATGGTTTCCCGTTATCCATCCTAACAAGGACCTAGTCCCAAACTGGGATGGCAAGCCACCCGAAAAGAACTACCTTATCCCCCCAAAAAGATGTGGCACTTGGTCGAACAGTAAGGTTTTAAGGGTGGGGCCGGTCGCACAAAGGTTGCACACAATTTATAAACAAAGCAAGGGTAATCACTCGCACGCAGCGTTCACCACCGTGGCAGCAACGCGTCTGGCCTGCCAACCTGAAGCAGGTTGATCATGATCAAAACCATTCATAGTTAAAGAATCAAGACCGTAAACTAAAATCAGTATAAGAACTTAAGATAGGAAAACTAAGGAAAATATGCAATTCACAGTACTGTAAAATAAAAACATATTTACGAGAATTTATACAAATGCAGTTACTAACAATCAGATATTTTCGAATTACTGGAATATGATGAAAAGGTCAAGCAATCACAAATCAATTAAGAATACATTTCTATGGTACAAATAAAACAAAGAATTCATCAGAAGTCAACAGCTTCATTAATCTGTCAGCCCCGTAAACATGTTAATTCCGATTCGTTCAACATGTCATTAAAAGTTCCACTGCATGTTTTGTGTCGGGTCATTCAACTCGTCACACACATTACATCATTAAATAATCTGTCAATGTTACAAGGCGTTTAAGGCAGTGTGCTTTCCTTAATTAAGGTGGGCTCGTGGTGAATTTTACTGTCTCCTGTTAAACAAAAGGTAGTGAATCAGTATCACTCCTCCAGGAAGTTAGTCTCCTAACTGTTTGATTTGTTTTCCATTTTGCCAATATCTCCCGTTGTATATCAATCTCTCTTCGTTATTTCTCGATGCACCTCTCTGTAATATTTTCCCTTAAATATCGTGAGTCGAAGCTTCATTACTCTGAAATACGGATTCTGGATTTTGTGCTGGAAAAAGAGGGGTCTTGTAAATTTTGAGTGCAAGGCAGGAATGAAAACCAGTCTCACGGTTCCGTGTATGATAATCATTTAAACAGAGGACCAGCCGTGGTCACCTTTTTCGTGTAATGTCCCGTTGCGGTTTGCATAGAACAAACCCCTGGCTCTCAAATGTCCATACTTCTGACATCTGTAACACTTGATTGGTAACGTAACACTTGGTGTTACGTTATGACATATCCCCAGCGACCCGATTCATTCGCATCCAGGGCTAGATCACCTGTCGTTAGTCATAGTCCCCCTCGCTGTTTAGTTTTTTTCATCCAGCTCTAGCTCCCTTTCTTGTACACTCTGGCCTTCCTGGCTGCCCCTTTTGACTGTAATGTATATATGAGATTATCATGTTGTACCTCTCTTCGCCCTTTTCATTATCTAACTGTATCAAATGTCTTTATAAAATGTCCATTGATGACTCATCTTAGTCTCACAACAAGTCTTGTGCTGTGGCTCCCCATAGACTAGCCGACATTAAAGTGTGTCTGCTTTTTTTTAAGCGCTATGTAATTGTTCAACAATATTCAACATGTGACGTCTTCCCAAGATGTTACAGCTTATCTTACAACCGGTAAGTTCAACTAAGGAATGAACTTGAAGAGCTTTACGTCCACACACTACCGTGTCTTGGATAGGAGTCAAAGTGGGAGGAAAAACGGTGTGCTAAAAGCATTCATGATCGTAAAGAAATAGTTATGTGACAAGACGGGACACAAAAAGAAATTAAGAACATTAGGATTTCCACAGCATCCGAAAGAACCAAACAAACATATCCAACGATTTTAGCACTCAGTACCAATAATAATCCAATATTCAAGTTTAACCAATCAGCAGTACAGCAACCCAGCAAGCAACGATAAATGTATTCAGCGTATCTAGCAAACACTACAAATGTATAAAGCTCATCCATCAGGTTTCACAGTGACAGAAACAGCAGCCAGCAGGCATCACGCAAACATATCAAGCTCACTCGAACATATCGAGCTCATCCAGCATGTAAACACAAACATTTCCAACGCATCCATTATTGCTCGATGTAAGAAGTCTAGTTGCATTCCTCAGTCTCATAAAGACTATACTGGTCAACAGCTAAAAGGTTTCGAACATTGATAGCTAATCTTTACCAAGTTTGGAGCGCTGACCATTAATCACAATATCAATATCAATCTAGAGTTACTTTCTTTCACTCCCACAACTCTTGCTACTCCTTCCTTTGCTCTTGTCCCCTCACCAACTCCTGACTTTATTCCCAAGTCAGAGCCAAAACCTCAAGGTTCCTTACGTCAAACATACGTTAGCCAGCAGATAGCATTTTACCGAACTTAACTGTACAACGCGGAGGTATATGAACATGAACCTTCATAGAACAGTCAGGATCGAACCCGGGACCCCTGTGCAACAAAACAGACGTTTGTTGACATCAGCAAAATATCCAAACATCATTAAAAAAGCGAAGTAAATCAGAATATTTCTTCAATAATGCCATCAATAAAACACTAACATGTTCTGACATCAACAAAACACTGACATAAAAGCCAAAGAAAATGTGCGAATAGTAGCGAAAATAGTTTTAACCATATTACAATAAAAGCAAAAAACCTCTTGACATCAGAAAATTCTAGCGTGTTGATATCATTAATACAGAAAAAGACCCTCCCAATCGAAATCGTATCAATAGATGTGCTTACAAGAAGTAAATTACCGGTTTGCTATCAAAACGACAGCCAAAGAAAATTTGTTAACCTCATTTGCAACAAAAAGAGATGTATTTTGACATCAGTATTGACATCATTAAAACACCAAAGATCCTCCCTATTTAAATCATTACAAAAACCAAAGAACATGTGCGTACATACGTCAAAACACCTTCTGCTAAAATGACGTCAATAATGCTTCCAATAAACTTATTTCGGCATGAAGAAAACATCCAAATATCATTGAAAAGAATAACGTTAAAAATAACGTTATTGCAACGAAATATCATTTGTTTTAACATTAATATACGATTCAAGCATGACATCATTAAGACTGCCAGACACCCTCAGAGAACATTTGCACACAGGAACTAAAGATCCTCTTTTTGCTTTGACATCATTACAACAGTCAAACGCCCTCTCCGTTGACATCATTACAAACACTTTTTTCTTTCAAAACGGAAGCCAAAGAAGTTGCAACAAAAACAGAACATTTGCTTTAACATCAAAAGAATATACAAGAAACATTTGCTGCCAAAGATCACTGACATTACATAAGCCATAGAAAATGTGCTAAAACGTGCCTTTTTTAGTCAAAACGACAAGGAAAGCGTGGTTCGAAATCAGTAGAATATCCAAAAGATCATGAATCATCAAAACAGCGAAAGAATCAGAAAATAAAGAATATTTGCGTACACTGAAACTACCTTTTTGCTTTTAAAACGACACCCTAAAGAACATAAAACATTAAAGAAACTGAGTTTGATAAAACAAACAGAGTTGATGTCATTAAAACGACGTTTTGATATCAATAAAATTTCTAGAAAATATGTGGACATCAATGAAACATCTAAACAACATATGTTGACATCATATGACGACATCATTGCCGGCAGCCAAAGAACTTGTTAACATCATTACAACAAAAATAGATCACCTGTTTTGATATTCAAAAATCTAAGAAATTTAAGAAACATCCAAGAAAAATGAGTTGCTATCAATAAAACATCCTAAACAACATGTGTTGACCAATAAAACAGCCAAAGATGTTTTAGACATCAATAAAACATCTAAACAACATGTTTTGACGCTTAAAACAATTAAAGCTAAAAGGCATGTGGATACAGACGATAAAACTTTTCAATGACATGGGCGACCAAAAAAGTTTTTATCTCATTTCAACAAAACAGAACGTGTTTTGACATCAGTAAACATCATTAAAAAGCCGGACACATTCAATATGGACATCATTACAAAAGTGTATGTAAGTTAAAACAATGCATCCAAGAAACATCAGTGATATATGCAAACATAATTAAGAATGTCAGACAAAAGCCAAAAAGGCATCCAAAAAAGTTGTAACATTGCAACACAAAACATAACATTTGTTTTAATATCAATAAAACATCCAAGAAACGAAATATGGAAACAATATATGTTGACCAAACAGCCAAAGATCCCCATTATTAACTTCATAAGGCAAAGAAAATATCCTTGTTGCAACAAAAACAAACGTGCTTCGACATAATGGAACATCAAAGAAACATATATGGACTTCAATGAAACAAAATGTAAAAGCCAAAGAACATGTGCGAATATAAAAAAATCAATTAAAGCCAAAAAGACCCTACTCGCTAACAATCATTACAAAAACTGAAACACTCTTTTTACTATGAAATTGGTAACCAAAGAACATATGCGCATGCACGCTAAATTATCAATTCAGCAAATTAACTATAAAAAAAAGGGGCAAAACGCTTTGTTAACCTCAATGTTCCAATAACATGTTTTTGGAATTTAAGAAGTTTTGTGTTGCCACCAATAAAACTTCCAAACATATTGGCATCAAAAGAACCAGAAGCTAAAGGAAATTTAGTATAGGAGCTAAACCGTCCCTTATTTAGTATCAAAACGACAGCCAAAGACTTAGTACAACACAAAAGAACAATATAACTTCCAAACATCATGTAATGACATCCTCAAACCTGCAAAACACATTATCATTACAAAAAAAAAAAATAAAGAACGTGTGCGTACACATGCTGAAACACCTTTTATGCTATCAAAACGGCTGTCAAAGGAATTTCTCATACTAATTGCAACAAAAATAGAAGACGTGTTTTGAGAGTACATCTAAAAAAGACCCTTCCGATGACATCTTTACAAAAGCCAAAGGACGTGGACAGATCGTTTTCTTACCATCAAATTGACAGCCAAATTGTTTTTGTTTAACCATTTCAACAAAAAAATAATACAAGAAAAATGTGTATTGATATACACTATGATAAAGTTTTAGCTCTGAAAATGACAGCCAAAAAAGTTAACGTGATCGCAAATAAAAAGAACACTTGTTTTGACATCAAAGAAACAAGTGCTGACATCAAATAAAACATCCAAACATATCTTGACATCATAACAATAGAAAAATAAACTGCGTACAGATGCTAAAACACCGTTTTTGTAATCAAAATGGCAGCAAAAACAACATTAAGTTATCAAAAAACATATGCTGCGATCATCAAAACAATGAAAGGCAAAGATAAAGATTTCCATGGAGGAAGAACACTATTCTTCCATCGAAACTACAGCCAAAGAAGTTATTATCGCAACAAAATCAGAACATGTTTTGACAATGAAAAATCAAAAAAACATCTGAAAATGATAATATAATATCCAAGCAATACAAGTCGACGTGTGTTAACATCATTAAAAAAAGCCAGACACCTTCATCATTTACATCATTACAAAGGCTAAAGTTTTTGCTATGACATGCTGACCTTATTAAAACATCCAAACAACATTGGGTGAAAATCATAGAAACACCAAAAGACCCCACCTCTCCGATATTACAAAGAAAAAAAACGTGCGCACATACGCCAAAACACCTTTTTGTGCTATGAAAAACAATGATATCATTACAAACGCCAAAGAACATTTTATCTATCAAGATGGCAGCCAAAAAAAGTTTTCTTAACATTACAACAAAAATAGACCATCTATTTTAACAATAATACATCCAAGAAATATGTGTTGCCATGAAAAAACCTACAAAAAACATGTTCTGACATAAACAAAACGGCCAAAGACACTCATTATTGAAATCATTATCTTACATCAAATCAAAGGCCAAAATTGTGCGTGCAGAAGGTAAAACACCGTTTTTGCTGTCATGTTAACCTCATTTTAACACAGTAAACGTTTTGACATCAATAAGATATCTCAGAAACATATGTTGACATCAATAGATCATTAAAACAACAGAAGGCTAACCCCATTTTGCAATGATTTGCAAAAGCCGAAGAACATTTGCATGCAGACATTAAAACACCCATCTTTGATAGTAAAATAGGTGTTTTAGCGTCTGCATTGCACATACTCTTTGGCTTGCAATTTGCAATGATATCAATTACAAAAGTCGAAGAACTTAAGTATTTATGCACGCTAAAAGTGGCGAAAACTTTTGCCACAATAACAATTGTTTTTTTGGATTCCGAGAAATTTTGTGTTATCAAAAAACTTCCAAACATGCTGACATCATTAAAAGCACCAAAGACTTCCACAGAAACAAAAAGTTTAATATAGGACACAAAAGGCACAAAAGAACAATATAACATGACATCATGAAAACAGCCAGACATTATTGAAATTATTACAACCGATAAAGAACGTGTGGGCACACATGCTAAAACACCCCATGCTAATAAAACGGTAGTCAACGAAATTTTGTCAAAAACGGATGGCAGGAGACGATATCAATACAAAAGACTAATTGACAACCTAATTTTAAATCACATGTTCTGTTCCAATTATCATAGTATAAAAAGACAATATTACAAAAGTCAAAGATTTCTGTGTAGGTAAGAACGTCAGCAAAAAGAAGTTCCTTGAACCCAACAACAAAACCAAAATATATTTTGACTTGAATAAAAAACGTGAAGACCAATAAATAGATTATACATCATTAAAAAAAAAAAGCAAATACAAAGGCCAGAGAACATTTTTTTTTACTCTGAAAACGAAAAACGCGTGTTTTTGATTCCAAAAAGCATGTGTTGACTTCAGTAAAACGTCAAAACAGAATTGGGTTGACATTGAAACGCCCTGCTGATATCATAACGAAAGAAAAAGAAATTGTGCGTACACACGCTAAAACACTTTTCTGTGCTATGAAAACGGTAACCTGAGAAGTTGCATTAATCTCATTGCATAATGTGTTTTGACATCAAAAAAGCGTATTGACAGTAAAACATTCAAACATCGTTTGTAATGATGTTTGTAATTATTTATAATTTTACCTATCAAGGTGGCAGCCAAAAAGTTTTCTTAATAATACTGTCTGCCTTTATTCATTCTCATCGCCACCCCGCCACACATGGAATAACAACCCTCTCCCACCTCATATGTGCGAGGTAGCGCTAGGAAAAGACAAGAAAGGCCCCATTCGTTCACACTCAGTCTCTAGCTGTCATGCACCGAAACCACAACTCCCTTTCCACATCCAGGCCCCTGGTTCAATCCACTAACAGCACGTCGACCCCGGTATACCACATCGTTCCAATTCACTCTACTCCTTGCACGCATGTTCAAGCCCCGATCACTCAAAATCTTTTTCACTCCATCTTTCCACCTCCAATTTTGTCTCCCACTTTTCCTCATTCCCTCCTCTTGGTCAATTTTTCCTCACCCAAACCATTTCAAAACCCTTCTGCTCTCTCAACCACACTCTTTTTATTACCCCACATCTCTCTTACCCTTACAATTACTTACTCCATCAAACCTCATATTGTCGTCAAACATCTCATCTCCTGCACATCCACCCTCCTGCGCACAACTCTATCCATAGCCCACGCCTCAGAGCCATGTTGGAACAACTATTCCTTGAAACATTTTTGCTTTCTGAGATAATGTTCTCGACTTCCACACATTTTTCAAGGCTTCATGATTCACTTCCGTTTCCATGGTTCCATCCGCTGCCAAATCCACTCTTATGTAAAATATATTTAGAAAAGCCAGACACCATAGATGGTGTCTTACTTTTCTAAATATATGGATATCATCACAAAATGGCAGCCAAAGAAAGTTAGCCGCTCCAACAAACACAGAGCACGTGTTTTGACATTAATAAACATCGAAGAAATGTGTTGACCGATGAAACATCCAAAGACTTTGATTTTATTACAAAAGAAAAACAAACTCTGCGCACACGCTAAAACACCTTTTTTTTCTTAGCAACCAAGATGGCAGCCAAAAAGGAAAAACCGAACATTTGGTTTGGCATAAAGTAACTAAAAAACATTTGTTGTCATCATCAAAAAAATGTACGACCATTACGAAAGTCAAAGATATATAATTTTTTCCATCAAAACGATAGCCAAAGAACCTGTTTTGACATCAATGAATAACAAAGAAACATGTGAAGACATCAATATAACATCCAAACAATACAAGTTGACATGTGGTGACCATTAAAAAAAACCAGACACTTTCATCATACACATCAATACAAGCACACAGGAGCTAGAACATCTATATTATTTTTTTTCTATGAAAACGAGAAAAACGTGTTTTCACATCAATGAATCATATAAGAAGCTGACCTCAGTTAAACATCCAAACTACAAAGGAAAAGAACTTGTTTTTGATAATGGTAGTCATATAAATTGCATTAAGCATCATTTAAAAAAAACCAGACACAGGGTAAAACACTCAAACATCATTTTCAAAAAGATATCATTACAAAAACCAGAGAACATCTTAACTATCAAGATGGCAACCAAAAAGTTTTCTTAACATTGCATTATTTTAACAATATTTTAACAATAATATAATCAAAAAAACCTACAAAAAAAATGTCCTGACATGGACAAAACAGCCAAGCCATTCATTATTAAAATGTAATGATTACATCAAAGGCCAAAGATGTGAGTAGAGAAACTAAAACACCATGTTTGCTCTCATTTCAACAAAAACATGTTTTGGCATCAATAAAACATTACAAAAGCCAAAGAACAAGAAAACGCCTTTCTTGCAATCAAATTGACAGCCAAAGTAGTTTTATTTGACAGTAATACATACAAGAAAATGTGTCGATATCCAAATATATTTAGAAAAGCTAGACAACATGACGGATATAATTACAAAAGCCAAAAAAAAAAACATTGATAAGCACAAAACAGAATACAAAAGGAAAACAAACACCGTTTTTGATACCAAGAATGCAGCTTAAGAGGAAAAAGAGAACATTTGGTTAAAAGTTGCCGTCATCAAAAAAAAAAAAAAAATTGAAAGACCCCTAGCTGCCGACGTCATTACAAAAGTCAAGGATTAACGTAAAGGTAGAACACTACTTTTCAATCAAAAGGATAGGTAAAGAAGTTGCTTTAACCACATTACAAGAAAACCAGAACCTATTTTGACATCAATATAACATCAAAACAGTATAAGTTGACATGTGTTGATATTATTAAAAAAGCCAGAAACCCTCATGATAGCGCTAAAAAAGTTTTTTTTTTAACATTGCAAACAAAAACAAACTGTTCATTTTAACATTAAAACATCCAATAAATGTGTTGCCATCAATAAACCTACTAAAAGACTTGTCTGTTTTGTTTAAAAACAAAATCATTATAAGATATCAAAACATACGTTGAGGTTGAGATCATTAAAACAATCAAAGACCATTTTTGCTTTTTCAAAAAAGCAGAGGTTTTGGCATTAATAAAAATCTCAGAAACACATGTTGACAAATAATTTGTTCAAAGAACAAATTTATCGTTTCAAAAGCCAATTGATACAGCAAAAGAATCTTCGTTGACATCATTACAAAAAACCAAAGAACATTTGCGTTTGTACGCTAAATCATCAATATAGTAAATTAACTATCAAAGTAGGGGCAAAAACGTTTTCTTAACGTCAATGCAATAATAACATTTGTTTTTGGAATTCAAGAAATTTTGGGTTGGCATGAATGAAACTTTCAAAACTTTATTCAGTATCA
Source organism: Panulirus versicolor (assembly GCA_032361705.1). NCBI lineage: Eukaryota > Metazoa > Arthropoda > Malacostraca > Decapoda > Palinuridae > Panulirus > Panulirus versicolor. The sequence continues at coordinate 11,410 of JAUUDZ010083644.1, forward strand.
AAACGAAAACGAAAGACAGTACAACAGAAAAGAACCAAAGAACATCCAGACATCATGAAAATATAAAGAACGTGTGCTAATAGCATCTAACAGCAACAAAGTTTAGTCAAGCTAATTGCAACAAAAACAGAAGACGTTTTGACAGTCCTTCCCGTTGACATCATTACAAAAGTCATCAAATTTATTTTAACAATAATACATAAAAGACAAATATGTCGATATCAGTAAGAGATCCAAACATATTTGGAAAAGACACAAGAGCCAAAAAAAATGTAAATAGCACACTAAAAGAAAGTCTTAGCTATCAAAACGGCAGGCAAAAAAAATCAACATCATTGCAACATTGGAGAAAAAAACCCTCCCTATTGACATCATTACAAAAGAAAAACAAACTCAGCATACAATCGCAGTTTGTGCAACCAAAATAGCAGCCTAAGATATATGAACCTCATTACAGCAAAAACAGAACGTTACATATGGTAACATTAAAAAAATGTTGCGGTCCTCAAAGCAGGGAAAGACCCTCATCATTAACATCATTACAAAAGTCAAAGATTTTAACCTCACTGCAACAAAATCAGAACACGTTTTCACATCAATGAAAAAACAGCAATACAAGTTGACACGTGTTGACCACAAAAAAAGCCAGACACACTCATCATACACACACACGAAACTTTTTTTTTGCTATAAAAATGAAAAACAGACTTGTTTTTATATTTATAAAGCATTCAAGAGATGTGTTGACTTTAGTATACGAAAACAAAGGTTTTGCCATGAAAATGGCGGCCAAGTTAATAATTCCAACAAAAGTAGAATACTTGTTTTGACCAATTTTTGCAACCAAAATAGCAGCCAAAGAGGAAGAACTGAACATTTGATTTGACATTGATTAACTAAAAACATATGTTGCCATCATCAAAAAAAATCAAAGACCCTCACTATTGAAATCATTACAAGTCAAAGATTTCGTGGTGGTAAAACACTAATTTTTAAAACGACAGCTAAAGAAGCTGCTTTAACACTGCAATAAAACCAGAACCTGTTTTGCCATCAATGAAAAATCAAAGAAACATGTGAAAACATCAATATAACATCCAAACAAGACAAGCTGACATGTGTTAATTTCATTAAAAAAAGCCAGACACCCTCATCATACATAAAGGTCAAAGAACACAGACACACATCATTGAAACACCAAAAGACCCATCCCCGTTGTTATCATTACAAAAGAAAAAAAACTTGTTCGTACATAAACTAAAACACCTTGTTTTTCATATCAATAAAAACGTAAAACCTTCAAACACCCTCAAACAAGGATATTACAAAAGTCAGAGAATATTTTACATTGCAACAAAAACAGACCATCTATTTCAACAATTAATACATCCAAGAAGTATGTTTTATCCTGACAAAACAGATGACACTCTTCATTGAAATCATTACATTAAATCAAAATATACTTTGACATCATTAAACAGCCGAAGAAAAAGGCCGAATATGTGCGCACAAAAGCCGATATTTTGACATCTCAAAAACATGTTGACATCAATAGATTGTCCAAACAAAATATGTTGCCTTTATTAAAACAGCAAAGGACTACCTCCATTGAAATCATTGTAAAAGCCGTTGACATGATTACAAAAGCCAGAGAGCATATGCAAATTAGCTATCAAAAGATTTTTTTGCCATCAATAAAACTTCCAAACAAAATGTTGACATCATTAAAAAAAATCCAGATCCACCTCAGAAGCAAAAAGAAATTTAGTATTGGAGCTAAATCTTCCCTTAGTATCAAAACGACAGCAAATTACTGGAACTTTTCTGGCTGGCGTTTTCATAGCAAAAAAGGTAGTCCTGTGCTGTTTTAATAAAGGCAATACATTATATTTGATTGGTTAATCAATTGATGTCAACATCAAAACAGCTAAATATCGAAAAAGTACAGACCATAGAAAACTTACACATACAGAAACATCCTTTATGCTATTAAAAAGGCAACGATAGAAGTTTGTCAAAAAAAATTGCATTATTTTAACAATATTTTAACAATAATACATCCAAAAAACATGTGTTGCCATCAACACGTGAGACCATACCAATGACATCTTTACAAAAGCCAAAGAACATTTGGACACATCCTTTTTTCGCCGTCAAATTGACAGCCAAAGTGGCTGTATTAATTTTATTTGCAAAAATAATACATAAATGAAAAATGTGTCGATATTAGTAAAACATCCAATTATCTATAAAAGCCAGACACCCTTAACAAAAGCCAAAAATAACCCATTTTAGCTATGAAAATGGTAGGCAATGAAAACAAAACGCTTCTTTTGACATCAATGAAACATCGAAGAAACGTGTTGACATCAATAAAATATCTAAACATGTGTTGATGTGATTTAAAGAACAAAAGACATTGAAGTCATCATAACAGGAGAACAAGCTGCGTACAGACGCTAATACAGCGTTTCTGCAACCAAAATGGCAACAAAAAGAGAACGTGATTTAAAAGATAAAAATCTGAGATAAAAGTAGCTATAAAAACGTTGGAATCAAAGAATTCCGTGGAGTGAACACTATTTTTTCATCAAATTGCAGTCAAAGAAGTTGCATTAATCTCATTGCAACAAAACCAGAACATATTCTTACATCAATACAACATCCAAATCGTCAATGTTGATATCATAAAAAAAAGTCAGATACTCTCATCATACACCATAGCAAAAACATTTCAAACATTACAAAACAAAAAGAATTTGTGTGTACATACGCTAAAACCTTTTTTTTTAATGAAAGCACTAGCTAGAAAAGTTACATCAACCACATTGCATATCATGTGTTTTGACTTCAATAAAACCATTTAAAAAGTGACCCAAGAATATTATTTACAAAAGCCAGAGAACATTATACCTATCATGATAGCTGCTAAAAAAGTTTTCTCAACACTAACCCTTCTGAAATCATTGTAAAAGCCATAACAGCAGCCAATTAATAAAGCAAAAGACTCTGTTTACATCATTACAAATACCAAAGAACAAACATCAAATTTTGCCATCAAATTTGTTTTGACAATAAAACATACAATTAAAATGAGTCTTCAGTCAAATATCCAAACATACTTTTTCTAAATATGTTTGGATATTTAACTGACAGACACCCTTAACAAAGATATCATTAGAAAAGCCAAAAAACAGTAAACTAGAGAGTTGTTTTAGCTATCAAAATAGCAAGCAAAAGAAGTTAGTAATTGCATCAAAAAGTGTTGACATCAATAAAACAAACTCTGCGTAGAGTTTTTGCAACCAAAATAGCAGCCAATATAGTAACATTAAAAAAATACGTGATAATCAAAACAGTAAAAGACCCTCATCATTAACATCAATACAAAAGTCAAAGATTTCCGTGGAGGTAGAACGCTATCTTTCCATCTAATTATGTTGACCAGTTCAAGGCATTAATTTTAATGATCTTGCAGTAAATGTTATAAGGCAGTAAACCTAATGACGACCTTTTACAAGGCAGTAAATCTTATGTTTTTGTATTATTATGAAGCAATAGATCCAATGATCTTGACTTGTTACAAAGCCGTAAATCTAATGATCTTGACCCCAATATCTATTGATAAGGCTACAAGAGAAAATCTAATGATCTTGACCTGTTATAAGGCAGTAAATCTAATAATCTCGACCTGTTGTAAGACAGTAAATCTAATGATCTTGACTTTGTATAAGTGAGTAAATCTAATAATCTTGACCTGTTACAATAAGTAAATCTAAAGATCAGTAAGTAAATCACATGATTTTGACATATTACAAGGAATACATCTAATGATCTTGATCTGTTATAAGGTAGAAAATCTAATGATCGCCTGTTACGAGGCAGTAAATGTAATGATCTCGACCTGTTGTAAAGGCAGTAAATCTAATGATTATGAGTTAACAGTAAATCTAATGATCTTGACCTGTTTTATAAAGCAGCAAATCTAGTGATTTTGACTTTTTATAAGGGAGTAAAGCTAATGATCTTTACCTGTTACAAGGCAGTAAATCTATTGCTCTTGACCTGTTACAATCAGTTAATCTAACGATCTTGACCTGTTACAAGGCAGTAAATCAAATGATCGACCTAAGTCAGTAAATCTAACGATCTTTCCCTGTTAAAAAGCTGTAAATCTAATGATCTTGACCTGTTATATAGCAGTAAATCTAATGATCTTGACCTGTTATGACGCAGTAAATTTAATAATCTTCAATGATCTTGACCTGTTACAAGGAAGTAAATCTAAAGATCTTGACCCGTTACAAGGCAGTAAATCTAATAATTACCTGTTACAAGAAAATCTGATGATATTGACCTGTTACATTTATTGTAACCTGTTACATTGATAAGGCAGTAAATCTAATAATATTGAACTGTTGTAATGCAGTAAATCAAATGATCATGATTTGTTATGAGGAAATAAACCTAATGATCTTGACCTGTTATAAGACAGTAAATTTAATTATGTTTAACTGTTATAAGTCAGTAATTCTAATGATCTTGACTTGTTATAAGTAAATTTAATGATCTATAAGACCGTAAACCTAATAATATTCTCTAATGATCTTGACCTCTTATAAGGCATTAAATCTAATGACTTTTACCGGTTACAAGAGAGAAAATCTAATGATCTTGACCTGTTATAAGGCAGTAAATCTAATGATCTAAGGCAGTAGATCTAATGATTATCTTTACCTGTTACAAGGCTGTAAATCTTAACTTGTTATAAGGGAGTAAATATAATATTTACTTGTTAGAACGTTGCAAATCTAATGGTCTTGTCCTCTTATAAGGGAATAAATCTTATAAGGCAGTAAATGATTTACTTCTTATAAAGCAGCAAATCTGATGATATTGAATTGTTATAAGGCAGTAAATTTAAACTTCTTGACTTATTCTTGACTTGTTATAAGTATGACCTTGTTATAAGGCAGCAAATCTAATGATATATTTAAACTTCTTGACTACTTGACTTGTTATAAGTAAATCTAATGACCTTGACCTATCATAAGGCAGTTAGAACTCTTATAAGGCAGGAAATCTCATGATCTTGACCTGTTCCAATGCAGTAAATCTAATGATCTTGACCTGTACAATGCAGTAAATCTAATGATCTTGACTTGTTATAACGCAGCAAATCCAAATGTCTTGACCTGTTATAAGGCAGTAAATCTAATGATATTGACTTGTATGGCAGTAAATCCAGCGATCTTAACCTATTATATAATCTAATCAGCTTGATTTGTTATACAACAATAAATGAAATTATCCTGACCTGTTATAGGGCAGTAAATATAATGATCTTAAACTTTTATAAGGCTGTAAATCTAATGATCTTGACCTGTCATAAGGAAGTAAATCTAATGAACTTGACCTGTTACAAGGTAGTAAATCTAATGATCTTGACAGTAGATCCAATAATTTTGACGTGTTATAACGCAGTAAGTCCAATGAATTGATCTGTTATAAGGCAGTAAATATAATGATCTTGACCTGCCTTTCATACTGCCTTATGGAAGTATGTCTAATAATCTTGACCTGTTATAAGACTAAATATAATGATCTTGACGTGTTATAAGGTAGTAAATCTATTGATCTTGGCCTATTATAAAGTAGTTATAAAACAGTAAATCTAATGATCTTGACCTGTTATAAGGCAGTATATCTAATAGACTTGTTATAAGGCAGTAAATCTAATGATAATCTGTTATAAGACAGTATATCTTGACCTGTCATGAAGCATTATTCTGATGTTCTTGTCCTGGCATATAAATCTAATGAACTTGTTCTTATATATAAATCGATCTTGACATTCTATAAGGAAATAAATCCAATGATCTTAACCTGTTATAATAATAATCTGTTATAAGGCAGTAAATTTAATGATGACAGATTATCATTAGATTTACTGCCTTATAACAAGTCTCATGACTTGTTATAAGGCAGTAAATCTAGATCTACTAGATATACTGCCAAGTGCAGGTTCATAATCATCAGATCATTATATTTACTGCCTTATTACAGGTCAATATAATTTGATTTACAGGTGAAGATCATTAAAGATGATCAAGATGATTAGATTTATTGCCATGTAACATATAACAGGTGAAAATCATTGGATTTACATATAGTACCTTATAATAGTTTGAACTGATATAAGATTAATGCCTCCTAACAGGTCAAGATCATTTGATTTACTGCCTTATAACAGGCAAAGATCATTAGATTTACTGCCTTATAAAAGATCAAAAACATTAGATTTATTCCCATATAACAGGTAAAGATCATTAGAATTATTGCTTTGTAACAGGTCAAAATCATTTGATTTACTGCCTTATCACAAGTTGAGACCATTAGATTTACTGACTTGTAACAGGTCAAGATCATTAGATTTACTTACATGATGTAAAAGGTGAAAATCTTAAAAATTACAGCATTATAACAGGTCATCATTCGATTTACTGCCATATTAAGAAGTAAAGAACATTAGATTTACTGCCTTATAAGAGGCCAAGATCATTAGATTTACTGCCTTATAACAGGTCAAGATCTTTAGACTTACTGTCTAAATGTCAGGATCATTAGGTATTTTACCGTATAACAGGTCAAGATCATTAGATTTAGTCTTGTAATAGGTGAAGATCATTAGAGCTTTATAAGAGGTCGAGATCATTAGATTTACTGCTTTATAACAGATCATTATTAGATTTACTGCCTTATGAAAGATCAAGATCATTAGATTTACTGCTTTATAATAGGTCAAGATCATTAGATTTACTTCCTTATAACAGATCAAAACAATTCCTGATTTACTGGCAAGTAAGAGATCGAAATCATGGTCATTCGATTTACAGCCTTATAACAAGTAAAGATCATTAGATTTACTATTAGACTGTGCTTCTCTTTTTGTGAATTTCTGCACAACAAGATCATTAGATTGCATTATACCAGGTGAAGATCATTAGATTTTCTGCCTTATAACAGGTCTAGATCATTAGATTTACTGCATCATAATAGTTCAAGATCATTAGATTTACTGCCTTATAACAGGTTAAGATCATTATATTTACTGCCTTATAACTGATCAAGATCATTGATCAAGATCATTTACCGAATTATTACAGGCAAACATCAATTATTTATTGTTATATAACAGGTATATCATTAGAATTACTGCTTTGTAACAGGTCAAGATGACATGTAAAGATCATGATTTAATGCCTTATAACAAGTCAAGATCATTATAATAGGTCAAGATCAATAGAATTATTGCCTCCTAACAGGTCAAGATCATTAGATTTACTGCTTTATAACAGGTAAAGACCATTAGATGTACTGCCTTATAACAGGTTAAAATCGAAAGATTACCTACCTTATAAAAGGTCAAGATCATTAGATTTACCTAGGGCAGTAAACCGGTTTTACTGCCATATAACGGGTCAAGATCATAGGATTTATTGCTATTTAATACGTCAAGATCATTGTAACACTGAGGATCATTAGATTTACTGCCTTATAACAGGCCAATATCATAAGATATCCTGTCTTATGACAGGATATCTTATGATCCTTAGGTCAAGATCATCAGATTTATTGCCTTATAAGGCAGGTAAAGACTGTTGGATCTACTGCGTAACAACAAGTGAAGAACATGTCAAGATCATTAGATTTGCGTCGTCATAACAAGTCAAGATTATTGGATTTACTGCTTTATAATACGTCAAGATATTTAGTGCAATATAACAGTTCATATAAATCTAAATTAATGAATGATAACAGGTCAAGATCACTTGATTTACTTGCCTTTTAATAAGTCAAGATCATTAGATTTACTGCCTTATAATAGGTCAATTTCATTAGATTTACTGCCATGTAACAGGTCAAAATTATTAGAATTGTAACCATATAACAGGTCAAAATCATTTAATTTACTGCCCTAGGTTTCTTGCCGTATAACAAGATCATTAGATTTATTGCTTTATCAAGATCATTAGATTTACTTTCTTGTAGCAGGTCAAGATCATTTGATTTAATGCTTTGTAATAGTTCAAGATCATTAGATTTACTGCTATATAACTTTGTAAGAAGTGATAATTAGATTTAATGCCTTATAACATGTCAAGATCATTAGATTTACAGGCTTACAACAGGTTAAGATCATTAGATTTACTACCTAATAAGAGGACAAGATCATTAGAGTTTCTGCCTTATAACAGGTCGAGATCATTAAGATTTACTGCTTTATTAAGGTCAAGATCAGTAGATATACTGCCTTATAATAGGTCAAGTTCATTAAAATGCCTTGTAACAGATCAAGATCATTAGATTTAGATTTACTGCCTTTTAATGCCTTAGATTTAATGCCTTATAACAGGTCATCATCATTATCACAAGTCAAGATCATTAGATTTGCTAGCTTATAACGGGTCAAAATCATTAGATTTACTGTCTTGTAACATGTCAAGATCATTAGATTTACTGCCTTATATCAGGTCAATATCATTAGATTTACTAACTTACAGCAGGTCAAGATTATTAGATGTATTGCCTTATAATAGGTGATCTTTAGATTTACTCCCTAATGACAGGTCAAGATCATTAGATTTATTACCTTATAACAAGTAAAGATGATCAGAT
>JAUUDZ010083755.1:0-20085 GCA_032361705.1 Panulirus versicolor
CTGTGTCCCATCCTCATTCCTTTACATTTCCTCGGGTTAGATTTCATCAACGTTTCATCAGATCAACTTCGAAGCTTGTCTAGATCCCCCTTGTAGGATGATCTTACCCTCCTTACTTTCCACTTCCTTCATATCTTGTCAACAGCCTCAGAACAATGGGTCCCGAACAGAACCCTGTGGCACGCCACTGGCGACCTAAGTCTATTTCGAGAAGGCTTCCCCGACGCGTCCTTTGGTCTTTGTTACTAAGATGATCTGTTCAGCGAAGTAATCTCTCCCTAATCCTACCTGAAGATTCAGCTTCTTTACCTACCTCTCGTGTGGCACACTGTCGAAAGCTTTCTCGTTGTCCAATTATTAAACAATCCACCTAACCTTTGCTATTGTCTTAAACAGAGCTCACTCTCTCTTAGAAATTTAAAGATTCGTTAAGCATGACAACTGTTCCCAGACATCGTTTTCTGTCTCTCTTAGGCAGTTTATTATCCGTATGCTTTCTTGATTATCTTCTCCAGAACCTTACAGTCCTCACTTGTAGGGAAATAAGTCTATTGTTCAGCTTCTCTTTCTGATCTCCTTTCTTATAGACAAGTATGACGTTCGCCTTATTCCACTCCCTTGGAATCTTACATTTCTTTAGCGACATCTTAAAACGACATTACAGGAGGCGTGTCTCAAGTGTATCTAGACACATCATCATCAGCACAGATAGAGTGAATTCATCAGGACCATGAGCCTGGTATGGATAAGACCCGTTAGTATACAGTCTCTGTCCTCTCCAGATATTTCAGCGCCTTCCAGTACCTTCTCTCCCCTCCATCTCACTGGTGTTGGGGCTATAGTGAAAACAATCCTGGGCTTGTCATTCGGTTCTCCACATATCCTTACGTCATCCTCTATAACCCTTCTCTCTGATCCCATTAGCCTGATTAGCTCCTCTTTAACAGAGGATTTACTCCTGATGAGATTATGGAAAAGTTTTGCATAATCCCCTACCTTCTTCACGGTCCCCTGCCATCTTCATGATCCTCCGCCTTCTTCGTAATCCCCTGCCTTCTTCATAACCCCCTACCTTCCTTGTAAACCCCCCTGCCTTGTTCGCAGTGTTCTTTTTTTTAGTTTCTGTGTTCCTGCTCTCTTATCATGCTATACTTATACTTGCTCTGTTATACTTTACAGATGCTTTCTGGGTGGAGTGGCACCTTTATCATTGTCACACCACACAGCGAAGGTGTTTCCCTTTTTGAATCTTTCAGTTGACTGTTTCTTCACCTTACTTCTGCAATTGAGGCTAAAGGTGCCCATGTACCTATTCCTTCATTGTAAACTTCACAGAACCTTCTACCACAATGCCCTGGCTTCCTGGCTGCTAAACCCCATTTCCCAATTTATGTTACCATGAAATCTGTCAAGTTCTGTGTCGTGTCCTGGATTATATGATTTCCTCTTTGATCCTGGTCTCTTCTCTGTGTTTTTTTCCCGTCGTCTTTCACCACATGTATTACGTGACCAATTTCCAGTTATTGACGCATCGTGTGAGATAATCTCAGTTCCGTGCTGCCTCGTGGGAAGATAGATCTAGTGATGATGGCGTATCGGTCCCTCGCATCCTATAGAGAGTGTGTGTGTGTGTGTGTGTGTGTGTGTGTGTGTGTGTGGGGATGTGTGTGTGTATGTGTGTGTGTGTGTGTGTGGGGATGTCGTCGGTGGGAGGGTGGATGTAAGGCACAGTGGTGAGATCTCTCATCTTCCCGGCCGGGGGAATTGGTTTCCGGGCGTGAGTTATCAGGTGCCTGGAACCTCACCATTCATGCCTCCGCCTGTGCCACGAACATAAATGAAACCATTACTCCCGGAATGGAACTGTCCATTGCAAACTGTGTCCTCCAGATTGAACGGAAAAGAAAAAAGAAGAGTGTAAGACAGCTTAACCCTTTATGCAAACACGTTAAGAGACTACAAACAATTTGCATAAAACACTGAGAAATATGACCCCAACCAGCGACACAGCCATAAACCAGTGCAAGCGTACAACATTACTGAAGGAGGGTAAGTTCTCACTCACAATTTCTTCACATTCGTTCCTTAAGCGAGGGATCTGGACAATAGTCACATTATATGACCATAGATCATGTCACTTATCACTCATTGGTTCTTCCTTTTTTTCCGTGCTGACCTTCTGTCTTTATGAAGATGTATGAAAGAAGAGGTTTGACCCTACTGTACACAAAGTAGGTAGGAGAATGCAGTCGTCCAAGGCCTCGCCTTCCCTCCCCTTAAGGACACTGGACACGCATGTTCCTGACCAGACACAGATCTAACACCGGCAAAGGCAAATGCTTCTCATGTCTGTTTATCCAGTATAAACACACCCGGCTGATGAACTGTGTGCTGACAGCGCCAGCTGAGGTGTTGAAACAGACGGGGATGATGCATGGTGGGCTGTCACCACTCACTTGGCCATATAGATAAGGTCTGGGTGTAAAAATTTAGTGAAGAAATGGATAATGCCTCGCTTTTATTTTGAGTAAGTGTATGACGTTCAAGTGTTTCCAACGAACTCACTGTCTAGTAGAAGCTCTTGGGAGAATATATGAGAGAGTCGGCGGAACTGTGAACGTACAGAAGTACTCGAAATGATTCCTGGGTTACAGAGACAAGGTTAAGGACAGAACCTCGATGGCTCTGAGGCTAACAAGCCAGTGGGGTCTTGACGCACTCGCTCTGGTAGACAGATGATATAGCTCTGGACTGGTCAGGTGAGGTGCGTATCAATGACGTACTACAGGCGGGTCACGTAATCACAGCCGTGTTATCTGCAGGTCTAACTCCTTATTGCTTGACCTCAGTACACTGTAGATAGCGTCTGTACAATCTACTAACGTCAGTAAATTCCTCGTGTCTTCCTATAGCTTCCTGATCTGCAGTATTCTGATCTCCCTGAGTTCTACATCTCAGATTGTATTCTCGTCTACATCTGAGGATGGAGGTTTAAGATGTAATTCCCAGACCTTAGTGACTGTTGCTCCTTCCCACCACTCACCACTCTCATGGTCCTGGCCACCACTCACCACACGGCTGGTCCTGGCCAACACTCACCTTACTGGTGGTCCTGACCACCACACACCACATTGGTGGCCCTGGCCACCACTCACCACACTGGTGGTCCTGGCCAAAACTCGCCACACTGATGGTCCTGGCCACAACTCACCACTCTGGTGGTCCTGGCCACCACTCACCACACTGATGGTCCTAGCCACCACTCACCACACTGGTGGTCCTGGCCAACACTATTCTCACTCGTGGTTCTGCTAAGCACTTACCAGACTAGTGGTCCTGGCTACCGCTCACCACGTTGGTGGTCCTGGCCATCACTCACCACAGAGGTGGTCCTGACCAACACTCACCACAATGGTGGTCTTGGCGACCACTCACCGCAATGGTGGTCCTGGCCACCACTCACCATATTGATGGTCCTGGCCAACACTCACCACACTTGTGGTCCTTGCCACCACTTACCACACTGGTGGTCCTGGCTAACACTCGCCACAGTGATGGTCCTAACCACAACTCACCACTCTGGTGGCCCTGGCCAACATTCACCACACTGGTGGTCCTACCCACCACTCACCACACTGGTGGTCCTGGCCACAGCACACCACTCTGGTGGTCCTGGCCAACACTCACCACACTGGTGGTCCTGGCCAATACTCACCACACTGGTGGTTCTGGCCACCACTCACCACATTGGTGGTCCTGGCCACCACTCACCACATTGGTGGTCCTGGTCAACACTCGCCACACTGATGGTTCTGGCTACAACTCACCACTCTGGTGGTCCTGACCACCACCCACCACACTGGTGATCCTAGCCACCACTCACCACACTTATGGTCCTGGCCACCACTATTCACACTGGTGGTTCTGCCAAGCATGCACCATATTAGTGGTTCTGGCCACCACTCACCACTCTGGTGGTCTTAGCCAACACTTACCACACTGGTGGTACTGGCTAATACTCACCACAATGGTGGTCCTGGCCACCATTCACCACTCTGATGGTCCTGACCACCACTCAGCACACTGGTGATCCTAACCACCACTCACCACACTGATGGTCCTGGCCACCACCTTCCACACTGGTGATCCTAGCCACCACTCACCACTCTAGTGGTCCTGGCCAACACTTACCACACTGGTGTTCCTGGCCACCACTCACCACTCTGGTGGTCATGGTCACCACTCACGACACTGGTGGTCCTGGCCACCACTCACCACACTGATGGTCTTTGGCTTCCACACACCACACTGATGGCCCTAGTCTCCACTCACCACACTGGTGATCCTGGCCACCACTCACCACACTGATGGTCCTGGCCACCACTCACCACACTGGTGGTCCTCGCCACCACTCACCACACTGATGGTCATGGCCACCACTCACCACACTGGTGATACTGGCCACCACGCACCACACTGGTGGTACTACCCACCACTATCCACACTGATGATCATGGCCACTACTTACCATACTGGTGGTCCTGGCCACCATTCACCACACTGGTGGTCCTACCCACTACTATCCAAACTAGTGGTTCTGCCAAGCACTCACCACACTAGTGGTCCTGGCCACCACTCACTACTCTGTTGGTCCTGGCCACCAGTTACCACACTGGTGGTCCTTGCCAACACACAACTCTGGTGGTTCTGCCAAGCACTCACCACACTAGTGGTCCTGGCCACCACTCACCACACTGGTGGTTCTGGCCAACACTCACCACACTGGTGGTTCTGGCCAACACACCACACTGGGGGTCCTGGCCGCCACTCATCACAACAGTGGTCCTGGCCATCACTCGCCATACTAGTGGTCCTGGCCAACACTAACTACAATGGTTGTCCTGGCCACCACTGAACACACTGGTGGTCCAGACCAACACTCACCATACTGATGGTCCTTTCCACCACTCATCACACTGGTGGTCCTGGCCACCAATTACCACGCTGATGGTCTCGGGCACCACTTACCACACTGGTGGTCCTGGCCTCCACTATCCACAATGGTGGTTCAGCCAAATACTCACCACACTATTGGTCGTGGCCGCCACTCACCACTCTGATGGTCATGGCCAACACTCACCACACTGGTGGTCCTGGCCAACACACAACTCTGGTGGTTCTGCCAAGCACTCACCACACTAGTGGTCCTGGTCACCACTCACCACACTGGTGGTCCTGGCCAACACTCACCACACTGATGGTCCTAGCCACTAATCACCATACTTAGGGTCCTAGTCAACACTATTCACAGTGGTGGTTCTGCCAAGTACTCACAACACTAGTAGTTCTGGCCACCACTCACCACACTGATGGTCCTGGCCACCATTCACCACATTGGTGGTCCTGGCCTCGACTGTCCACACTGATGGTTCTGCCAGGCACTCACCACACTATTGATCGTGTCCGCCACTCACCACTCTGATGGTCATGGCCAACACTCACCACACGGATGGTCCTGGCCAACACTCACCACACTGGTGGTCCTGGCCAACACTCACCACACTGATGGTCTTGGCCACCACTCACCACACTGATGGTCCTGGCCACCACTTACCACATTGGTGGTCCTGGCCACCACTCACCACATTGGTGGTCTACGCACAACACTAGTTGTCCACTAACCACACTGATGGTCCTGGCCACCACTCACCTCACTGATGGTACTCGCCACCGCTTACCACATTGATGGTCCAAGCGCCACACTGGTGGTCCCGGCCACAACTCACCACTTTGATGGCCTTGACTATCACTCACCACACCGATGGTCCTGCCATCACTCACCACACTGATGGTCCCGGCCAACACACACCACACTAATGGTGCTGGCCAACACTTACCACACTGGTGGTCCTGGCCACCAAGCACCACAATGATAGTCCTGGCCAACACTCACTACACTTGTGGTCTTGGCCACCACTCACCACACTGATGTTCCTGGGCACCACTCACCATATTGATGGTCCTGGCCACCACTCGCCACACTGATGGTCATGGACACCAATCCCCACACTGGTGGTCCTGGCCACCACTCACCACACTGATGATTCTGGCTACCACTAACCACACTGGTGTTCCTGGCCAACACTCACCATGCTGGTGTTCCTGGCCAACACTCAGCACACTGGTGGTCCTGGCCAACGCTCACCACACTGATTGTGTTGGCCACCACTCACGACACTGATGGTCCTGGCCACCACTTACCATATTGGTGGTCCTGGCCACCACTCACCACATTGGTGGTCCACTCACCACACTAATGGTCCACTCACCACACTGATGGTCCTGGCCACCACTCACCTCACTGATGGTACTGGCCACCGCTTACCACATTAATGGTCCACGGGCCACACTGGTGGTCTCAGCCACAACTCACCACATTGATGGTCCTGACCATCACTCACTACACCGATGGTCCTGGCCGTCACTCACCACACTGATGGTCCTAGCCAACACTCACCACACTGATGGTCCTGGCCACCACTCACCACACTGGTGGTCCTGGCCACCACTCACCACACTAGTAATCCTGGCTAACACTTACCACACTGATGGTGCTGGACACCACTCACCACACTGATGATTGTAGCTAACACTCACCACTCTCGTGGTCCTGGCCAACACTCACCACACTGGTGGTCCTGGGCAACACTCACCACACTGGTGGTCCTGGCCAACACTCACCGCACTGATGTTCCTGGCCACCACTCACCACATTGACGGTTCTAGCCACCACTCACCACACCGATGGTCCTGGCCACCACTCACCAGACGATGGTCCACGCCCCACACTGGCGGTCCTGGGCACTTACCGCACTGGTTGCAAGACTTGCGACAGTTGACACTCATCCATGTTGGGTTGGCAGTACACTCATCCATCTTGGCCCAGTCGCTACAGTACTGGTTGTTATCTTGACAACTTCCTACAAAAAAAATCGGTATATGAGTCAAAAATCCACACCACTGTATACTAATGTTTGTACCATCATAATGCTTGGTAAAACATAATGATGGTTCAAACTATTTATATTCTATCTTTGAAAACTTTAAAAAAATAATACACCTACTTTTGATACAAGAAGCATGGCATAAGTCATGTTACATATGGTATAACACATGCGACATATTGCATTGTATGTATATGGCATAATGCATAAGTCATATGTTAGTCATATGATACATAAGAGAACATAAGCTATACGACATAAGACATTTGACATTATCTATATAGCATGTGGCAAATAAGATGCAACATGTAAGACATAAGACATAAAGCGTGCTGCATAGCATGAGATATAAAGTGTAAGACATAAGACATAAAGTATGCAGCCCAGCATTAGACATATTATGTAAGACATAACACATAAAGGATGCTGCATAGCATGAGATACAAAGTGTAAGACATGACACATAAAGCATCCAGCATAGCAAGAGATACAATGTGTAAGACATAAGATATAAAGCATGCAGCATAGCATGAGATGTAAGGTGTAAGACGTAAGACATAGAGCATACAACAGAGCATGAGACATAAAGTGTAAGACAAAAGACACAAATCATGCAGAACAGCATGAGACATAAGGTGTAAGACATAAGACATAAAGCATGCAGCATAGCACGAGCTAGAGTCTGTAAGACATAAGACATAAAGCATGCAGCATAGCATGAGACATAGGGTGTAAGACATAATACATGAAGCATGCTGCAAAACATGAGACATTAGGTGTAAGAAATAAGGCGTAAAGGACGTAGCATAGCATGAGACATAAGGTATAAGATATGAGACATAAAGCATGCAGCATAGCATGAGATCTAAGGTGCAAGACATAAGACATAAAACATGCAGCATAGCATCAGATATAAAGTGGAAGACATATGACATAAAGCATGCAGCATGGCATGAGATACAAGGGCAAGACATAAGACGTAAGCATGCACCACAGCATGAGATATAAGGCGTAAGATATAAGACATAAAAAAACCAGCATAGCATGAGACATAAGGTATAAGACATAAAACATGCAGCATAGCAAAAGATATAAGGTATAAGACATAAAGTATGCAACATAGCATGATATATAGGGTGTTAGACATAAAACATAAAGCATGCAGCATAGCATGAGATATATGGTGAAAGACATAAGATATAAAGCATCCAGCATAGCATGAGATATAAGGTGTAAGACATAAGACGTAAAGCATGCAGCATAGCATGAGATATAAGGTGTAAGACATAAAGCATGAAGCATACCATGAGACATAAGGTGTAAGACATATGACATTAAGCATGCAGCATAGCGTGAGATACATGGTGCAAGATATAAACATTCAGAATAGAATGAGATATAAGGCGTGCGGTGTAAGACATAAAGCATGAAACATAGCATGAGACATAAAGTGTAAGACATAAGATATAAAGCATCCAGCATAGCATAAAATATAAGGCGCAAGATACAAGACATAAAGAATGCAGCATATCATAAGATATAAGGTGTAAGTTATAAGACATAAAGCTTGCAGCATAGCATGAGATATAAGGTGTAAGATATAAAGCATGAAGCATAACATGAGGTGTAAAGTGTAAGACATAAGACATAAAGCATGCGGCATAGCATGAGACATAAGGTGTGAGACATAAGACATAAAGCATGAAGCATAGCATGAGATATAATGTGTAGGATGTAAGACATAAAGCTTGCAGCTTAGCATGAGACATAAGGTGTAAGACATAAGACATAAAGCATACAGCATAGCATGAGACATAAGGTGTAAAACATAAGACATAAAGCATGGAGAAAAGTATGAGATATAAGGTGTGAGATATAAGATATAAAGGATGCAGCTTAGCGTGAGATATAAGGTGTAAGACATGAAAGAAGCATCCAGCATAGCATGAGATACAAGATGTAAGACATAAGATATAAAGCATCCAGCATAGCATGAAACAAGGAGTAAGGTATAAGACATAAAGTATGCAGCATAACATGGGATATAAGTTGTAAGATATAAAGCGTGAAGCTTAGCATGAGTTATAAGGTGATAGACATAAGACATAAAGTATCCAGCATAGCATGAGATATAAGGTGTAAGACATAAAGCATGCCGCATAGCATGATATACAAAGTGTAAGATATAAGACATAAAGCATGCAGCATAGCATAAGACCTAAGATGTAAGACATAAAACATAAATAATGGAGCATATATAAGGCGTAAGATATAAGACATAAAGCATGCAACATAGCATGAGACATAAAGTGTAAGACATAAGACATAAGCATGCAGCATAGCATGAGATATAAGGTGTAAGTCATAAGACATAGAGCATCCAGCATAGTATGAGTTATAAGGTGTACGATATAAGAAAAAAAACAACCAGCAATACATGAGATATAAGGTGTGAGACTCATGACATAAAGCATCCAGCCTAGCATGAGATACAAGGTGTAAGATATAAGACATAAAGCATCCAACATAGCATGAGACAAGGTTTAAGGTATAAGACATAAAGCGTGCAGCATAGCATGAGATATAAGGTGTAAGATATGACATAAATCATGAAACTAAGCATGAGTTATAAGGTGCTATATACAAGACATAAAGCATGCAGCATAGTATGAGACCTAAGGTGCAAAACATAAAATATAAAGCATGCAACATAGTATGAACTATAAGGCGTACGATAGAAGACATAAAGCATGCAGCATAGCATGAGTTATAAGGTGTAAGGCATAAGACCTAAAGCATCCAGCATAGCATGAGTTATAAGGTGTAAGACATAAGACATAAAGCATCCAGCATAGCATAAAATATAAGATGTAAAACATAAGAAATAAAGCATCCAGCATAGCATGGGAAATAAGGTGTAAGACATAGAGATATTAAGCATCCAGCATAGCATAAGATATAAGGTGTAAGCCAAAAGACATGAACCATGCAGAATAGCATGAAATATAAGGTATAAGACATAAGATATAAAACATCCAGCATAGCATGAGTTATAAGGAGTACGACATAAAACATAAAGCACCCAGAAGAGCATGATATATAAGGAGTAAGACATAAGACATAAAGCATCCAGCATAGCATGAGATACAACGTGTAACATATAAGAAATAAAGCATCAAGCATAACATGAGACAAGGTGTAAGATATAAGACATAAAGAATGCAGCATAGCATGAGATATAAGGTGTAAGACATAGAAATAAAGCATGCAGCTTAGCATGAGTTATAAGGTGTAAGACATAAGATATAAAGCATTAAGCATAGCATGAGTGTAAGACATAAGACATAAAGCATGCAGCATAGTATAAGATATAAGGCGTAAGATATAAGATATAAAGCATGCAGCATATCATGAAATATAAGGTGCAAGACATAAGACATAAAGCATGCAACATAGAATGAGATATAAGGTGTAATACATAAGACATAGATCATCCAGCATACCATGAGATACAAGGTGTAACACATAAGACATAAAGCATCCAGCATAGCATGAGACATAAGGTGTAAGACATAAGACATAAAGCATGCAGCTTAGCATAAGTTATAAGGTGTAAGATATAAGACATAAAGCATCCAGCATATCATGAGATATAAGGTGTAAGACATAAGATATAAAGCATGCAGCATACTGTGAGATATAAGGTGCAAGACATAAGACATAAAACATGCAGCGCAGTATGAGATATAAAGCGTAAGATATAAGGCATAGAGCATGGAGCATACCATGAGACATAAGGTGTAAGAAATAAGACATTAAGCATGCAGCATATCATGAGATATAAGGTGAAAGACATAAGACATAAAGCATCCAGCATAGCAGGAGTTGCAAGGTGTCATAAAGCATCCAGCATAGCATGAGATACAAGGTGTAACACATAAGACATAAAGCATCCAGCATAGCATGAGACAAGGTGTAAGATATAAGACATATAGGATGCTGCATAGCATGGGATATAAGGTGTAAGACTTAAGACATAAAGCATCAAGCATAGTAGGAGTTATAAGGTGTGAGACATAAGACATAAAGCATCCAGCATAGCATGAGACAAGGTGTAAGATATAAGACATAAAGCATACAACTTAGCATGACTTATAAGGTGCAAGACATAAGACATAAAGCATGCAGCATAATCTGAGATATAAAGCATAAGGCAAAGACATAGAGCATGCAGCATACCATGAGACATTAGGTGTAAGACATAAGACATTAAGAATGAAGCATATCATGAGATATAAGGTGTAAGACATAAGACATAAAGCATCAAGCATAGTAGGAGTTATAAGGTGTGAGACAAAAGACATAAAGCATCCAGCATAGCATGAGATATAAGGTGTAAGACATAAGATATAAAGCATTCAGCATAGCATGTGATACAAGGTGTAACACATAAGACATAAAGCATCCAGCATAGCATGAGATAAGGCGTAAGATATAAGACATATAGCATGCACCATAGCATGGGATATAAGGTGTAAGACATAAGACATAAAGCATGCAGCTTAGTATGAGTTATAAAGTTTAAGATATAAGACATAAAGCATCCAGCATAGCATGAGATATAAGGTGTAAGACAGTAGACATAAAGCATGCAGCATACCATGAGACATAAGGTGCAAGATATAAGATACAAGCATGCAGCATAGTATGAGATATAAAGCGTAAGATATAAGACATAGAGCATGCAGTATGCCATGAGACATAAGGTGTAAGGCATAAGACATTAAGCACGCAGCATATGAGATATAAGGTGTAAGACATAAGACATAAAGCATCCAGCATAGCAGGAGTTATAAGGTGTAAGACATAAGACATAAAGCATCCAGCATAGCATGATGTTTAAGGTGTAAGACATAAGACATAAATCATCCAGCGTAGCATGATATACAAGGTGTAAGACATAAGACATAAAACATCCAGCATAGCATGAGACAGGGTGAAAGATATGAGACATGAAGCATGCAGCATAGCATTAGACATAAGGTGTAAGACATAAGATATAAAACATGCGGAATAACATGAGACATAAGGTGTACGCCAATAGATATAAAGCATGCAGCATAGCATGAGACAAAAGGATTAAGACATAAGACATTAAGCATGAAGCATAGCATGAAATATAAGGTGTAAGATATAAGAAATAAAGCATGCAGCATAGCATGAGCCATAAGGTGTAAGACAAAAGATATAAAGCATGCAGCATAACATGAGACATAAGGTATACACCATAAGATATAAAGCCTGCAGCATAGGATGAGAAATAAAGTGTAAGACATAAGATATTAAGCATGCAGCAAAGTATGACACAGAAGGTGTAAGGCATAAGACATAAAGCATGAAGCATAGCATGAGATATAAGGTGTAAGACATAAGACATAAAGGATCCAGCATAGCATGAGATACAAGGTGTAAGACATAAGACATAAAGCATCCAGCATAGCATGATGTATAAGGTGTAAGACATAAGACATAAAGCATGCAGCATAGCAGGAGATATAAGGTGTTAGACATACGACAAAAAGAATGAATCATAGCATGAGATATAAGGTGCAAAACATAAGACATAAAGCTTGCAGCATAGCATGAGATATAAGGTGCATGACGAGGGATGAGGCACGCATCATGAGACATAAAGTTACATAATTTGTCATTACGCTCAGGACTAAAGAATAGGAAACCGTCCAAACGTCACCCAGAGAATCTTTCCCAAGGCACCTGCAGCCTAAAGCTGCGTTACTTTCATTAGCAGGGAAATGCGGTCTCCTCTGAAGTTAGAAGTTATTCAACGAGAGAGAATTCTCAGTGATGCAACCCCATCTCTTGCAGGTGGAGGCCAGTAACACAATCCCTCCATATGACATGAAAGTGTAGGACAAGACCTAAGATATAAGACATAAGACAGGAGATATAAGACATAAAGAATGAGACATAATATATAGACAATAAGACACATGATATAAGACATAAGACATAAGACAATAGATATAAGACATAAAGAATGAGACATAAGATATGAATAATAACACATATGATATAAAACATAAGACATAAGACAGGAGATATAAGACATAAAGAATGAGACATAAGATATAAACAATAAGACACAGGATATAAGACATAAGACAAAAGACAGGAGATATAAGACAAAAATGAGACATATGTAAACAATAAGACACATGAAATAAGACATGAGACCGAAGACATAAGACATAAGACAGGAGATATAAGACATAAAAAGACACATAAGATGTAAACAATAAGACATGATATAAAACAGGACAGGCCTGAGCACGTGTGGAGAAGGGTAGTACAACGCTGAGCATGTGATGAGGAGGGTAGGATAGCCCTGAGCACATGTAGGTAGGACAACCCTGAGCACGAGTGGAGAAGGGTAGGACAACCCTGAGCACGAGTGGAGAAGGGTAGGACAACCCTGAGCAGGTGTGGAGAAGGATAGGACAACCCTGAGCACGGTTGGAGAAGGGTAGGATAACCCCGAGCACGGACGGAGAAGGGTAGCAAACCCTGAGCACGGATGGAAAAGGGTAGGAAAGCCCTGAGCACGGGTGGAGAAGGGGAAGACAACCGGTAGCTTGTATGGAGAAGGGTAGGAGAAACCTTAAGCACGTGTGTAAAAGGGTGGGACAACCCTGAGAACGTGAGGAGAAGGATAGGACAGCCCTGAACATAGGTGAAGGGTAGGAGAGCCCTGAGCACGTGTGAAGAAGGGGAAGACAACCCTACCAGTGTATGTTAATACCTGTTGTTAACTCTACCTGTGTATGTTACCCCCTGTTATTAACTCTACCAGTATACGTTAATCACTGTTATCAACTCTACCAGTGTATGTTCGTCCCTGTTATTAACTCTAACAGTGTATGTTCATCTCTGTTATCAGACATGCCAGTGAATGTTCATCCCTGTTATCAACTCTACCAGTGTATGTTCATCCCTGTTATCAACTTTGCCAGTGTATGTTCATTCCCGTTGTCAAGTCAAATAGTATATGTTAATCGTTGTTATTTACTCTACCAGTGTATGTTAATCCCTGTTATTAACTCTACCAGTGTATGTTAATCCTTGAGATTAACTCTACCAGTGTGTGGTAATCCCTTTTATTAACTCTACCAGAATATGTTCATCCCTATCATTAACTCTACCAGTGTATGTTCATCCCTGTTGTTAACTCCACAAGTGTATTTTAATCCCTGTTGTTAACTGTACCAGTGTATGTTAATCCCTGCTATTAGCTCTACCAGTGTATGTTAATCCCTGTTATTAACTCTACTAGTGTATGCTAATCCCTGTTGTCAACTCTACCAGTATATGACCATCGCTGGTGTTAAGTCTACCAGTGTATGTTAATCCCTGTTGTTAACTCTACCCGTGTATGTTAATCCCAGTTATTAACTATACCAGTGCATTTTCATCCCTGTTTTTAACTCTACCAATGTATGTTAATCCCTGTTATCAATCCCAGTGTTTGATTCTACCAATATAAGTTCATCCTTGTGATAACTCTACCAGTATATGTTAATAACTGTTATTAACTCTACCAGTGTATGCTAATCCCTGTTGTTAACTTTACCAGTGCATGTTCATCCCTGTTGTTAACGCTACCAGTGTATGTCAATCATTGTTATTAACTACCAGTGTATGTTAATCCCTGTTGTTAAATCTACCAATGTATGTTAGACCCTGTTGTTAACTGTACCAGTGTATGTTGATCCCTGTTATGAACTCTACCAATGTATGTTAATCCCTGTTATTGCCTCTACCAGTGTAAGTTAATCCCTGTTGCTAATTACCAGCGTAGGTTAATCCCTGTTATTAACTCTACAAGTTTATGTTTATCCCTGTTATGAATCAACCAGTGCATTGTACCCCTGTGCTAACTCTACCAGTGTATGTTAATCCCTATTGTTAAATCTACCAATGTATATTGATCTTCGTTATTTCCTCTACTAGTGTATGTTCATCCCAGTATGTTCAACTCTACCAGTGTATGTTTATCCTTGTCATTAACTCTACCACTGTAAGTTAATCTCTGTTCTTAACTCTACCAGCGTTTGTTAATCCCTGTTATTAACTCTACCAATGTAAGTTCTCCCCTGTTATTAACTCTACCAGTGTATGTTCATCCCTGCCATTAACTCTACCTGTGTAAGTTAATCTCTGTTGTTAACTCTACCAGCACTGGCTAATACCTGTTATCAACTCAAACAATTTATGTTCATCCCAGTTATTAAGTCAAACAATTTATGTTCATCCCAGTTATTAACTCAGACAATTTATGTTCATCCCAGTTATTAACTCAAACAATTTATGTTCATCCCAGTTATTAACTCAAACAATTTATGTTCATCCCAGTTATTAACTCTATCTGTCTATGTACATCCCTGGTGTAAACTCTACCAGTGTACGTTATTCCCTGTTGTTACCTCTGCCATGTTAATCCCTGTAATTACCTCTACCAGGATATGTTCATTCCTGTTGTTAAGTCCACCAGTGTATATTAATCCCACTTAATAACTCGACCAGTGTCTTTCATCCCTATTGTTAACTCTACCAGCGTATATTAGTCCAAGTTATTAACTCTACCAGTGTATGTTAATCCCTATTGCCAACTCTACCACTGTATGTTAATCCCTGTTATCAACTCAACCAGTGTATGTTAATCCCTGTTGTTAACTTTACCAGTGAATGGTCATCCCTGTTATCAACTCTACCAGTGTATGTTCATCACTGTTGTTAACTCTACCACTATATGTTCATTCCTGTTATCAACTCCACAAGTGTATGTTAATCCCTGGTATCAACTCTACCAGTATATATTCATCCCTCTTGTTAACTCTACCTTTGTACGTTAATCCCCGCTATTAAGTCTACCAGTGTATGTTATCCCCGTTATTAAGTCTACCAGTGTATGTTAATCCCAGTTTCTAACTCTACCAGTGTGTGTTCATCCCAGATGTTAACTCTACCAGAGTGTGTTCATTCCTGTCGTTAACCATTATAGTGTATGCTAATTCCTGTTATTAACTCAACAGTGTATGTTAATTCCTGTCATAAAATCTACCAGTGTATGTTAATCTCTGTTATTAACTCTACCAGTGTATGTTAATCACTGTTATTAACTCTATCAGCGTATTTCATCTCTGTTATCAACTCTACCAGAGTATGTGAATCCCTATTGTTAACTCTATCAATGTATGCTAATCCCTTTTATATACTCTACCAGTGTGCGTTAATCCCTGTTATCTACTCTACCAGTGTATATTAATCAATATTATCAATTCTACCATTGTATGTTCATCCGTGTTGTTAAATCTACCTGTGTATTTTAATCCCTCTTATCAATTCTAACAGTATATGTAATAACTGTTATTAACTCTACCAGTGTATGTTCATCACTGTTTTTAACTCTCCCAATGTATGTTCATCCCTAGTGGTATTAATTCTACCAGTGTATGCTCATCCCTGTTGTTTTTTCATCGTTGTTGATAACTCGACAAGTGTATGTTAATCCCCGCTATAAACTATACCAGTGTATATTAATTCCTGTTATTAGCACTACCAGTGTATGTTAATCCCTGTTTTTAACTCTACCAATGCATGTTAATCCCTGTTACTAACTCTGCCAGTGTATGTTCATCCCTGTTGTTAATTCTAACAGTGTATGTCAATCCTGGTTATTGATAATAACAGTGTATGTTATTCCTGTTTGTAACTATAGCAGTGTATGTTAGTCCCTATTATTAACTCTATCAGTATATGTTAATCCCTTTTATTAACTGTAACAGTGAATGTTCATCCCTGTTGTTAATTCTACCAGAATATGTTAATCCCCATTATCAGCTCTACCAGTGTATGTTAATTCCTGTTAATAACTCTACCAGTGTATGTTATTCCCTGTTTTAACTCTGCCAGTGTATGTTAATCCCTGTTATTAGCTCTACCATGTTTATCCCTGTTATCAACTCTACCAATATAAGTTCATCCATGTTGTTAACTCTAACAGTGTATGTTAATTGCTGTTATAGACTCTATCAGTGTATGTTAGTCCCTGTTATTAACTCTACCAATATATGTTAATCCCTGTTATCAACTCTAAGATTGTATGTTAATAACCGTTATCAACTCTACCATTGTATGCTAATCCCTGTTGTTAACTCTACCAGTGTATGTTAATCCCTGCTGTAAACTATACCTGTGTATGACAATAACTGTTATTAGCGCTACCAGTGTATGTCAATCCCTATTGCTAAGTCTACCAGTGTATGTTAATCCCTGTTGATAAATCTACTAGTGTATGTTAATCCCTGTTGTTAAGTCTACCATTGCAGGTTATTCCATGTTATCAACTCAACCAGTGTATGTTTATCCCTATTATAAACTCTACCAGTATGTGTTTATCCCTGTTATGAACGCTACCACTGTATGTTAATCTTTGTTATTAAATCTACCAGTATATGTTCATCCCTGTTGTTAACTCTACCAGTGTATATTAACCCCTGTTATTAACTCTACCAGTGTATGTTAATCACAGTTATTAACTCTACCAGTATATGTTAATCCTTGTTATTAACTCTACCAGAGTACGTTCATCCCTGTTATTAACTGTACCAATGTATGTTCATCCTGTTATCAACTCTACCAGAATATGTTAATTCCTGTTATTAACTATACCATTGTATTTTCATCCCTCTTATTATCTCTATTATTGTACATTCATACCTGTTATTAACTCTGCCAGTGTATATCAATCCCTGTTATAAACTCTACCAGTGTATGTTCATCCCTGTTATCAGGTCTAAGAGTGTATGTTAATCCCTGTTATTAATCCTACCAGTGTATGTTCATCCCTGTTATCAACTCTTCCAGTGTATGTTCATCCCAGTTATCAACTCTACTAGTGTATGTTAATTCCTGTTATCAACTCCTCCATTGTATGTTCATCCCCGTCATTAACTCTACTAGTGTATATTCATCCCACTTGTTAACTCTACCAGTGTATGTTAATCCCTATTATTAAGTCTAACTTTGTATGGTAATCCCTGTTATTAACTCTACCAGTGTATGTCAAACCCTGATATTAACTCTATCAACGTATGTTCATCCCTGTTGTTAACTCTACCAGAGTATGTAAATCCCTATTGTTAACCCTACCAATGTATGCTAATGCCTTTTATTAACTCTATCAGTATATGTTAATCCCTTTTATTAACTCTACCAGTTTATGTTCATTCCTGTTGTTAACTCTACCATTATATGTTAATCCCTCCTATTAACTGTACCAGTATATGGTAATCCCTGTTATCAACTCTACCAGTATATGTTCATCTCTGTTATCAATTCTACCAGGGTATGTTCATCTCTGGTGTTAACTCTACCAGTGTATGTTAATCCCTGATATTAACAATACCAGTGCATGTTAATCACTATTATTACTCTACCAGTATATGTTCATCCCCATTGTTAGCTGTACAGTGTATGTTAATTCCTTTATCAAATGTACCATTTTATGATAATCCCTTTCATTGACCCTACCAGTGTGTGTTATTCCCTGTTATCAAGTCTACAAGTGTATGTTAATCCCTGTTATCAACTCTACCAGTGTATGTTCATCCGGGTTGTTAACTCTACCAGTGTATGTTAATCCCTGTTATTAACTCTACCAGTATATATAATCCCTGTTATAAACTATACCACTGTATGTTCATCATTCTTATTAACTCTACCAATGTATGTTCATCCATAGTGTTACGTCTACCACTGTACGTAAATCCCTGTTGTTAACTCTATCAGTGTATGTTAATCCCAGCTTTTAACTCTACCAGTGTATGCTCATCCCTGTTGTCATCTCTACTAGTGTATGTAATCCCTGTTATAAATTCTACCAGTGTATGTTAGCCTGTTGTTAACTCTACCAGTGTATGTTAGTCCCTTGTGTTATCCCTTGTGTTAAGTCTATTAGTGTATCTTAATCCTTCTTGTTAACTCTATCAGTGTATGTTAATCACTGTTGTTAACTTCCAGTGTATGTTAATCCCTGTTATTAACTAACAGTGTATGTTAATCCCTGTTGTTAACTCTACCAAGGTATGTTAGTCCCTGTTACTAAATCTATCACTATACGTTAATCGCTGTTATTAATTCTAACAGTGAATGTTCATCCCTGTTGTTAACTCTACCAGCGTATTTTAATCCCAGTTATTAGCTCTACTAGTGTATGTTAATCGCTGTTAATAACTCTGCCATCGTATGCTAATCCCAGTTTTTAACTCTACCATTGTATGTTAATCCCTGTTATTAACTCTACCAGTGTATGTTCATCCCTGTTGTTAACTCTACCAGTGTATGTTAATCCTGGTTATTAATAATAACAGTGTATGTTATTCTTGTTGGTAACTATAGCAGTATATGTTAGTCCCTGTTATTAATTCTATCAGTATATGTTAATCCCTTTTATTAACTGTAACAGTGAATGTTCATCCCTGTTGTTGATTCTACCAGAATATGTTAATCCCCATTATCAGCTCTACCAGTGTAGGTTAATCCCTGTTAATAACTCTACCAGTGTATGTTCATTCCTGTTGTTAACTCTACCATTGTATGTTAATCCCTGTTATTAACTCTACCATTGTATGGTAATCCCTGTTATTAACTCTACCAATATAAGTTCATCCATGTTGTTAACTCTAACAGTGTATGTTAATTCCTGTTATAGACTCTACCAGTGTATGTTAGTCCCTGTTGTTAACTCTACCAATATATGTTAATCCGTTATTAACTCTACCATTGTATGTTAATAACCGATATTAACTCTACCATTGTATGTTAATAACCGATATTAACTCTACCATTGTATGCTAATCCCTGTTGTTAACTATACCAGTGTATGTTAATCCCTGCTGTAAACTATACCTGTGTATGACAATAATTGTTATTAGCGCTACCAGTGTATGTCAATCCCTATTGCTAAGTCTACCAGTGTATGTTAATCCCTGTTGATAAATCT
>JAUUDZ010083865.1:0-20084 GCA_032361705.1 Panulirus versicolor
GGGATCAGATCCAACTTCTCGTACAGTTTCGAGGTGACGTCGTTCTTGGAATCCCTCAGGATCATTGACAGTACACTACCGTAGTCTTCCATCGTCAGTCTTCAATAGATAATAGTCATCCTTAACCTTCTCGCTTATCTGTCATGGTCTTACAACAAAGCATAATGTGCATAATGAATATCCCGGGATCCTGTTCATTATTTGAACTTCTTGGACCCCCTTTATCATTTGTTCTTTCTTCAAGAATTATTCCCAGCTTCCTATTCTTGTCAATGCACTTATCAAAACACCTACGGATCTATCACAAAAGCTTTGCACCCAATCACCTAGTGCCCATATACTGCAACTGAAGTCTAATAAAATTTCAGACCACTTAGCTTCTTACTAAAACCTTAAAAATACATCTTCATATACTCTTGTAATACCATGTAACAAGATTGATCTCACACCAGTCAAAATTTCTTATACCCTTTTACTTATGCTAACACTATCAACCTTTCTGAAAATGTTAACGTTTCATACGATTATGCATTCCTAACACATTCCGTTCAGCCCAGCGGCATATCTAGGGGATACAGCGCCTATGGCAAGCGCTGACATTGCACCCCTGGCTTGATTAAGAATGTACATACAGTGGATTTATATGAAAATATATACAGTGAAATTATAACTGTTGAAGAGTAAGGCCAAACTTAAATTCATATAAACTCTTAAAGACTTAAAGACTCATTTGATCAAAATTGTAATGTAGAAGCGGTAATGCAACTGACAGTAGCAAAATATTACTATGGTTGAAAAGTAGGCTAGTTTCTTTTTCATTTCACAAAACCAAACAGTTAAAAATGTCAATTGGGCAGCATACGTCAAATACAAACCTGTTCAGTGGCGCCCCTTTCAAGTGGCACTCAGGGCACCGGCCCTACCTGCGATACCCTGGATACGCCACTAATTCAGCAATTGTTTCCTAAAAAGCATGAAGGTAGTTGCAGGCAAGACTTTCACAACCTACTTGTATACAACCTTCTACAGTGAATAATTCTGCAGAATATGGATCTTTCATCCAAATCTGGAGGCTAGAAATTAAACAGAGACACCAAGTTCCTGAGTATAGATCAGCTATCTTGTTTACTGTTAGCATAGTGCCTATCATCCAGCCGATGGAAAACTTGTATGGTGATTTATGTACCAATTGTTACCACGAGCAAAATCTCAGAGGTGTAAGGGGGCCACCACTTGTAAGGTTGAGTTGGTAAGGAGATCGGATCCTTCTACGTTCCGTGGTACTCAATGAAGATCAGGTGGCTTTTACAGTTTTATCATAAAATAGGTACGTAAATCTATAACTCTCTGGGCCTTATGGTCTTTTGACACACTAGGACACACACGAGTGTACGGTGTGACTAGGTTGAGCAGTGTGTGGTGATCTAGCTGCTAAGCCCAGCTTTTATCTGGGCCTATCAACACCTATTCCATAACAACACGTAACTGGGCGAACGTTTTGCTCTTCCCTGAGTCGTCTACAGATCGGTCTTACATGTTACAAAAGACTAAACATTAGCTTTTGCTTGGCTCTTGCACAAAACTAATGAATCACGGAATAGCCCTGGATATAAGAGCACAAAATCTAAGCAAATAAGAGTTAGTTACAAAAGTAACTTTTTACATCATCTGAGTAGGATCATAAATTCACACATGTAAAGATAGATACTATGAACAACATGAAATAAGATTCCAAGATACAAATAGAACAGCAACGTAAAGAGAATACAAAAATCAAAACAACTCATTGAATACAAGGCAGTGCTGTTGTAACTACTTTCTAGATAGCCAGTGTGTGCAAGAAATTCTATATTGGACATTTTGTCTCTTGCACGACATTTTAACATAAATACTATGAACAACAATATGAGTGCAATAGACAACGAAATAAATGAGATTCCAGAAACATGATGGGTGTACTCAAAAGTAACAAAAGCCAAAACAAACATTGGAGAATCTAAATCATCCCCAATTTTAGATGGAAGATGTTGAATCTGTGCTTCGTCATTGAGTGAAATATTAATGCAATGGGGGATTTGTTCAACTAATTCGTCCCAAGTAATGATCATGAGCGCCGAACAATGTGAAATTGGACTGAATCTGTCCCAGACCAAAGAAGATTTGGGTTGGTTAGGTGGGCAATGAATGTGAACATTTTGTGGGATTGGAAGAATGTGACTTGATAATGGTCCAAACTACCAATCCAAGATTCATTGACAACAATTTCCTTAAAAGAACAAGAACTAAGAACACTTTGTTGTGGTCCAAAAAGTAGATGGTGCACACATGAATTTGTCTGTAAGGTATGAAAAACCATAGTATTGAGAGGGCAAACCAAGTTGTTAAGCAATGGTCTATGGCAAAATGATAATCACCCAAGGAGGGATATGCAATCAGCGAGGAATTATCATTATATAAGAGAAAGTCCATGTCATTATTAAGAATTATCGTTCTTGGCAACTCTTTTATATAACTGAAAGGGAATGGTATTACGTTTACTAGGTTGTATGTATCTGGATAATGACTGCTTCGATAACCACATCAACTTTCAGTACGGAGTAGTAACTGGCCACGTGATATAAAGGAAGAGCTGAGGTGCAACCGAATTGTGTCATCCCTTGGTGAATAATACGTGTGAGTTCCGCATAATGGAAAGGTAATGGCGTGACAACTTGGTTTACCAAATCATTAACATTTTCTGATAAGCCATTGAAATAATGTGTGTGGTAAGTAATTAGAGTACATAAACTACTAATATTTGTGGAAATAGTCAACATTGCAAACATTGGATTAACAGGTCTTGACATCAGCTCTGCCTACTGATTCAAGTTAACTGTTAACATGTCAGTCAGATACTAGTCATGTTTCAGTGACTTAATGTGTCTATTGTTTAGAACTTGAAATTGCAATGAATGATCCTGATTAAGCTCTTCCTGCGTGGCAGTGCCGAACAAATATGACTGGAGGGACCCAACAAAATTAAGAGGACCTCTTTTGCTTCTCCTTCGTTTGTTTACGTTATTCATGGCATTTATGTTCATTGGAGATTAGATGTCTAGTATTCTGTCATACATAATTCCACAAGTGCTCTTCAATTTCCAGATCCACTGCCTTAACAAAGTTGGAGGAGGAGCAATGTTAGAGTTGCTGACCGTTACACTAGTGTAAGGTTTGAGAAAGGTATACCGTAAGCAACTTCTTAAAGGCGAGGTCTTCATGAATACTGATGTGTCTGTGGTGGTGATGTGAGGGTAGTCGGTTCTGGTGTGGGGACAGACTGAATGGTGGTATGTGGTTGGGTGACACTGAAGTCGAGGATTGGTGAAATTACAGAAGTGAATAGTCACGTCAAGAAGCACGGAAAAGTATATAGGTCCATATGTATGGACTAAGTAGTACCACAAAAAGATCATACTTCACTTAGTGAACCATTTTCACAGAGTTCTTATCTGAATTGGAGAGTCCTTCATAACGTCTTGGGTGTAGCGAGATGTGTGCAGAATAGTCGCTTGCTAGAAGTTAAGTTCAGTGCGAGCGGAGTGGGATCACGTAATGATGACGTCTGGGGTGGCGTTAAAGACTGATGATTACGTGTCTCTGGAGCAGTCGTCAAGAGCACCTCCGAGTTGGTGCGAGTGGGATCGCTGACCTTGGCTAAGGCAGCTCGATGTGATGACAGCACTGTACAACTATGGGTTGATTTCCCTTGCAAGCGACCCAGTGTAATAAAGGCGTACTTTCGACGCAGGGAGATATGGACGATGAATGACGTAGCTGGCCTTGGGTTCAACCCTTAATGTCCACAGGGGAGAGCGCCAGGACTGTGTCAGGTAGGCTTGTATGGGAACGTCAGATGTAGAAATGTGTAGTAGGTATGACGGGCGTCCGTGGTCACGTCGCTGCTACCACTTGTAAGGTTGAATTAGTAAGGAGATTGGGTCTTTCTTCAATCCGTGGTGCTCAATGAAGATCAGGTGGCCTTTACAGTTTTATCAGGAAAATAGGTAGGTACACTAATCGTACTCTGGGCCATATGTTCTTATGATACACTACGACACATACAAGTGGACGGTGTGACGAGGTTGAGCAGGGTGTGTTAAGCCCAGCTTTTATCTGCGCCTGTCAACACCCATCCCATAACAACACGTTCTGCCCTTCCTTGTGTCGTCTGCAGGTCCGCCTTACATGTTATAAAAGACTAAACACTACCTTTTGCTTGGTTCTTACATACTAAGCAGTGACCCAGTGAACATATTGATGTGATGCATTTACGTATGCACAACTCGCAGTGACTTAATGAAACTAGATAGCTGATGAAAAAATTATGATATGCGTGTATATCTTACATCGCTCTTACATATCCCACAGCCCTCTCCACATCCAGCAGCTCAGGCCTGCCTCACAGCCTTCTCCACATCCAGCATTTATGAAAATGCCCACAGATTTATCACGAAAGCTTTGCAACCAATTGCCTAGTGCTCATATACTGCAACTGAAATCGAATAAATTTTCTGACCACTCAACTTCCTACTAAAACCTCTCTTGTTTTGCTATGTAACAAGATTGACCTCACACTAGTCAAATTTTCTAATACCTTTTAACTTATGTTAACATTCTTTAGCAATCTTTCTGAAAATGCCAACCAGTTTTATACAATAATGCATTCCTTCCACATCCCATTCGGCCATATTTTCCTAAAAAGCATGAAGGTAGTTACAGGCAGGACTTTTACAACCCAAGTTGTATACAATCTTCTACAGTGAATAATTCTGCTGAATATGGATCCTTAGATCCAAATCTGGAGGCTAAAAATTAAACAGAGACGCCAAGTTCTTGAGTAAAGATTTGCTATCTTGTTTACTGTTTGCATAGTGACTATCATCCAGCCGATGGAAAACTCGTATAGTGATTTATGTACCTGTTGTTACTATGAGCAAAATCCCAGAGGGAGCGGATGGACACTTACACTTTAGTCACTATCAGCCAGCTGCTAGAGGGTGTGGGTGATGAACACTAAACCTGTAGTCACTATTGGCGAGCTGCTGGAGGGTGTGGATGGTGGACACTGTACCTGTAGTCACTATCAGCCAGCTGCAGGAGGGTGTGGATGGTGGACACTGTACCTGTAGTCACTATCAGCCAGCTGCTGGAGGGTGTGGATGCGTTGTGGGTTGGCAGGACTGGTGAAGATGGCAATAAGGTTGCTGGTGTAGTAGATGTTGACGATAAGGCAGTAGAGGTACCAGACGGCCAGGAACATCCTCTGCCACAGCGCCCGAGGGAGAGCTGGCACACACTGGCTAAACATTCCACGCTGCAGATACAGCCAGGTGGCCACCACACCGCCCACGAATGGCTCCCTCTGGACCCGCTCCTGCACAAGTAGGGACAACTTTGTAGGTTCAGGGTCACATATTCCAGAAAAGTTTGCTTGAAAATGATTTTCCATTGAATATTCATGAATTGTTAAAGTGATAAAGTTTTAGATATTACTGAAGTCATATCTATTCCTCAGATAAAGTGTCCATGATTTATAACTCAATCACAGAGAATTTTTAGCTATATGTTATTATACATGGAATATGTAAATGTTTAAATGTTTATCAAAAGAGAATGTCTCTTGCTCTGTATCTGAAAAACATAGAGATCAAAGAAATACATTTCAATTTCAAATGTAAGGATAACTTGGTCAGCAATCGTTAATGATTAGTTTTCATTTTATGTTGTCATGATGCGAAAGAAAAATGTTGGTCTAAATTACCTGGAAACATTTTCAGTTTCTAAGACTGAACTTATTTCTTAGGTCAGACCTGTGGAGAATCTTGAAATTTGAAAGCTAGAACCTGTCTAAATACAACAGTGCAAAAATTCAACTTCATCCCATATTACTTTCTAAATATCATTTGTTCTCTGTTATAAATCCTTTCACTGCCGTAGTCTAAATATGTAAGACACACTTTGTGTGCATGTTATTCTCAAATATTCTGAGAAAAAGAATAACTATATATTTGTTTTCACGGTTTGATCGCCTTATATCTAAATAAAATGATATACAACTCAACAGGGTGAAAGATTGCTTAGGTACTTGCTCTTCCGCTGCCAAACGTATAAGGTACACTATTAGCATTTCTTTTCCATGCATACGTAGGGATGCCTGTAGTACTTTTAAAAGTGATTCAGTCCATAACAAACGTGATAACTAATGGATTTCATCATCAAAATCTATTAACCTGTAAGAATGACAGCGCAGATCTCGTACATGTTTCCCAGACATCTTCACATAAGACGACCATTGCATGGAAAAAGTATATACAGTAGTGTGTGTGGAAGCAATGCATAAGATGCCTCTTAAAGTATTAATGGCCTCTGCTGCAGTGAGCAGAAAAAAATTGAAATGCCGGGTTGTGTATACTCCTGCTGCATGGAAGGGCTAAAGCTCAAATTACTACAAGTCACTCTGAAATTGCATAAAACTTGTCGGTCATGACACTCTATCCTGGAAACCTTATAAAGAAATGATAAATCTTTTTCCCAAAAGTTGAGGGTGTTGCACAAGTTGTTTGTCTTCTGATTAGCTACTCCATATATCTACAAGACTCCCATTGGCCCCAGTCTCTTCCACTTCTCCTTTAGCCAGAATGGAAGCCATGCAAACTCTCCTACTTTAACCTCTCTTCAACCGTTCCTCTCTGTCCACTGTGATGTTGCTACAGGTTTTGTTCCAGCCGCTGCGTTGGTGAGTTGTTAGCGTGTGTCCCATTCAAGTTGACCTGGACCCGCTAAAGCTAAAGAGATTTCCTTTTCTCTTCTTTCCCTCTACTTGCAACTTTTCCATCTTTATAATATACGAATACAAACATCTGAATAACTGAAATTAATTCTTCTACATTTTTTCTTAGATATTAATTCATCTTTTCATAGTAAGTGGCCACGAAAGGCACGTTCTATTCACCTGTGTGATGTTGGCTACAAGAACAAGAACAAAACTGAAGTTTCCTAACCATACCTCTTTTTCAGATATATCAAAATCATAACTTATTCTTGATTTTATAAAACAAAATAATTTCTTACATCAGTTGACTTTTACTTTAGAGATAATAAGAAATGCACACCTCAAAAATTTCTGGAAAAATGTAGTAAAGATATTTCCAATGCATCATGCACAAGGGTTATACACGCAGTGAGAACTATATGGTCTTAGAATTATCTGGTGCCTGAAGAAAGTGTCCACGTCTTTCTTGACTGGTGGTTTAAAAATGAAATGGTCTTCCTTAATGACCCTGATTATCGATCAATTCAGAGGGAAACTAGAGTCAGCCAACCATAGTATATGTCCACTCATTGTAATGTCTAGATGAATCAGTTTTCAGATATTCTGTCCTTACTAAAAATGATCTTATGTAAGTAGTAGCAGTAGGGTTCTTAAATGAAAAAATCTTATATAAATAAAATATACATAAAAGATAATGTCAAAAGTACCGGTATTAGCAATAATAGTATACTAAGGAAGGTAATGAAATTCTGGATACAGAATGCTTTTTTATGTAAAATGTAAGTTACAACTAGATTTGCAAACAGCACATAGAATATGTAGGTATGTGCATGCATAATATTCATTTGCGTGTGAGAGAGAGAAAAAATTGAAATAAAATGTCGGAACTTAGGTCTATTTTTCCTTTCTAATTAACAATGCATGTTTATTGCATATGTCCAATCATAACAAGATCACTCACCATGATCATCATGAATCCCATGGTGACGAGGGATGTGGCAGTAAGGACGGCCCACACCTGAGGTTGGAAGGGTCGGTAGATGTTAACCCACTGCGGCAGCGGCTGCGGCCTCAGCAGGAAGGCACCATAACCGATAGTCCGGAAAGAGACGGATACATCGAAGTCTCTCAGGCGATCTGGCGTTTGAGAAAAACAATTGACAGAGAAATTTTTTTCCTTTCTCTGAATAACACCTAAAAGACCATTCCAGGTGTCGTTTTCTAATGCTCCCCACTTTAGATCAGGAGACCTTAGTGTTGTCGTGTATGTAAAATTCATCCTTGATGACAAAGTATCCAACATCTCTAGTGAGACTCCCACTCTGGAGCCGTTAGAAGCATAGTTTCTATGGTGTAAACAGATAGGATTATTAAACCAGGTAGCCAGCTCCAACCTGTAGCCGTCAAAGGTCGGATATCGGTCTGTGAATATACTGTCCCACTTTCTGTAATGCTGTGTATTCCACTCACCAAGGAACTTTGGAGTGCTTGATGAGAAGGGCTGGACAGTATATACACCCATTGTATGAGGCCTCCCATGTACCTCATCAGATAGTTCCGTGATTAATGCCAGCTTCTGGACGCTGTTGAACACGTCATGGTTGAGGATACTGGCGTCAGAGCTCGGCGCCAGGCTGAAGAGCAGGAGGTTCCGGGGCTTCCAGTTAAGCCACAGTGACTGGAGGAACTTGGTTGGGTTTGTGAGAAAGATCACAAGATGGAACACAGAGAAACCATGGATGAAGGCCGGCACTTGCTGGTCTGACCACCACGTCTCGTTGACACCGAGACTCAGAGTCACGTGAGGCATCTCCTGTACTGCGTCCAGGGCCATTATTGCTTGTTGGACGTCTCTTGGGATGGCACCGTCCAGGTGAACCACCAACGTCCCGCCTCTCAATGGACCTGACAACAGTTTTGACACAACTGAGATCTTATTTTCATGTGTGTTTTGAAAAAGAAGCGTAAAGCCTTCAGTTGATACGAGATATAGGACAGAAAAGCAGAGAAAATAATATCTTGTGTCCTTGTCGAAGGTCAGCATGGCTGCTTTGTCCCAGAGACCAATGCACAACTCACTCCCAGCCTGTCTCTGCCCTAACTAAATTCTGGACGACCACATCGCCTGATGTATATATCAGCATAAGTGTCTGGACCGTGCGTTCCTGAATTATTAATGTTATCTTTCCTGTCTTACGTAATTGTGTTTGGTCTATCGAGTCACTCGCGGTGGTCGATATACCATTACCATTATGTAGGTGATCGAGAAACCTTGATGACATTGTCATACGCATAAAAGGCCTTTCCCAGGGTGTTTTCCTAATAACATGGTTATATAATGTCACTTGACAGCGTTTTATATGAGAAATTATGATGATAACGGTGATAGTAGACCATCAAGACAACACACAAAGGCTTGGTGTCATTTGGATTGATCTTCCGAGTCAGTGTTGCTTAACAGGACTTTCGTATGAAACTTTCGTATTTCTGTCTCATCTATTACCGGGTCATGTTTTCTGTGATCTAGCTATGATCTGTAATTCGAATTACAACTTAGAAATATTACAGTCCCAGAATTCTCTGTTTTTTGAAAGGTCTTAAATAAGAAAAATAAGTATTATTGATATTGATTTAGGGCACTTTGTTGATCTAATATCATAAGAAGTGTGAAACATATCCGTGGCTTACTTGGGATGATGTTAATCATTTGATAAGTACCAATTAACCTTGAGGTAAAGCAGAGAACACCTTGTAAGTACAGTAGTAAATGAATTGTAGGTACAGACGAGTATGACCTGGAGATACAGCAGAAGACAAAGTGGAGGTACAGTAGATGAGAAAAAGGAGGTACAGCAGAAGTAAACCTGGAGGTACAGCAGAAGAAAAGCTGGAGGTATAGAAGAAAAAAACTGGAGATACAATATAGAACACTCTTAAAGTGCAACAGAAGGTAACCTGGAGGAACAGCAGAGGATACCCTAGCACAACAGAAGACATTAGACGTACAGCGGAGGACAACCCGAACGTAAACTGATGACAACCCGGTTATACAGCTGGGGACAACCTGAAGGTACAAGAAAAGAAACCATTTAGGTACAGCAGAAGCCCTGTAGGTATAGCGGGTGATGATCTGGAGGTGCAACAGATACAACCTGTAAGTGCAGCAGAAGACTATCTGAAGGTATAACAGAAGACAACTTGGGGGCACAAAAGAAAGCAACAGGTTACTAAATGTGAGGAATATTATGGGGTGATGAATGGCAGTATTGTTAAGAATTATCATTCAGTAAGTTGGCATCCTATAAAAACTTATAGAATCGTATAAATCTAACGTAGCCTCAGCGTATGTAATGCAAAAGATTCATTATTTGAATTGAACCGTAAAAAACAATAAAATATTGGTGCATTTCTTTGCATATGTAGGAACATTTTGAAGTATACGTCATCAGGCAGACCAGTCATGGAAAAGGAACGTAACAACATCAGGAGACGTCACAAAAATATAAATACATCGTATAAAAGTTTACATGTACTTCGGCTGGAATCCAGAGGCATGTTAACATTCTCAGGTCTTAGGCCGGGCGACTTCCACCCGCTCAGGGTTTCAGGGTCTCCATGTGCTTCACGTTACCGCCAAATATGTTTACATCTTTTTATACATAATTTCTATTTGAATTAGAATATTCCTTTTTTGAATATTCCTTTTTTCTTCACCAATATGATCCTGAAAGCTCATCTAGAGTTTCTTTCAGGTATTTCGGCTTGGAATCATGTGATTGAACTATAATCTTAACATTCAGATGTAAAAAATGCATAGATTTTTGCATAATATGTAGATGACATATTCAGTTACATTGTCTATAAATTTCACCAGAAGTAAAGCATAATAAGGATTATACGATGAATTACATGGAAACAACTCCACCCACTTGCGTATTGGATTTTGAGTCTCCTTCAGGGATTCACCGCTAGCGTCATTCATGTCTATGATTTCAACGAAAAATTGCTTACCCCGTCAAGGTCATCCAAAATCCATAGTACAACTTTCTGTCCAAATAGACAGCACTGTAATGTCTGGCATCCATTTTCTGTCTCATGTGATTAACACTTGTAATCTTTATGGCATCAACAACTGAATATCTACAATTTTTGGATGTCTGTACACCAGATGAGGATGCTTTAGAAGTTTTAGCCATTGTTCCTTAAGCCGCAAGTGCTCTCTGGTTTTACTGACACAATCATCACAAAATTGACCCAAAGGGACACTTCTTTAAACCGTTCCGGTGAACACCACCTTGATGGTTAGACGTTACTCTTCTTTCGCTCTGCATCAAGAGTTTCGATTTTCACCGGCTGTCTAAGCCTTGCACCATGTCTGGGGCAAGTGATGGGCTGAAACATGAGATTTTGGCTAAGCAAAAAAAGATTGCACTAATAAACTGCCTGGGTGCCGATCTGCAGTTTTCAAGTATCGAATCAAAAACAAAACAGATGATCCGCGACCGACAACAATGGAGATGACAGACAGTTTTCAAGAAGTAATTATTAGGAAGGAAAAGAAGAGGAGGAGAGAGCTTGTGAAGCAAAGGGAAGGAAGTGATAGTGACGAGATCCAGGGGAACAGGAAGAAAAAGAATGCAGACGTAGAAGGAAGCAGAAAGAATAGTTCAACTGGGAACCGAACGCAACAGGTTGGTTGAATGAATCCTGGTGACAGGAGCAACCCGGGTGGAGGAAACAGCTGAGGTAGGAGGAGAACTTTCCAAGTGACTTACGCATGACGTTCTATGATCGGTTGCTGTGGGCTGCTAAGCTGGGAGGGCAGCATAAAAAGTTTGAACCTCTACTTAAGGAAGGTCATAATAATTCCTATCTGACCGTGGCTAGGGATGAAACAGTAAAGTTTCTGCCGACGACAAGGTTTCAGGAGAATGAGTGGGAGAAGAAAATGGAACAGAATGACACATTGAAGGTGACAAGAAATGATGCAAGGGCTCAACGAAAAACTAAGGTAAATGACAAACTCATTGATGTGTGTGGCAAGAATTTCAGGCACTTAGGAAGAAGGTAGAGGACAATCAGGATGTAATTGCTGAACTTTGTGAACATAGAAAGGTGGATGGGGAGAAAAAGAGATAAGGCTGAAATTAATACAGAGATAAATACTGACAAACCATCCTGGCTCTGGGGGAGCGGAAATGTGGACATTAGGAAAGAGATAACCCGCAGGTGGGCTGACGTCCATGAAGTATTACATGATAAGGTATGAACACGAGTGAAAGATGTGATGAAACAATTTGTGACTGATTTTCAGATTTTATAGGAAAAATGGCAGACCATGATTTAAGTATTCTTTCTAGGAATGTAAATAGTTTACGTACTAGGGCCACAAATGTGCATGTTTATGCGCTATTGTATAAGGTGGATGTTATAGCTCTACAGGAAACGGGCATAAAGGATGGTAGTTTAAAGAATTTGCGTGATTATCAACATTTCTTTTTACCAGCTGATAAAAGAAATAATACAAGAGGACTGATAACTTATGTTCGGAAAAATGTGCCGGTTTAATAGGTGTTGGATAACAAGCAGAATAATGCTGAAAGTTTGTGTTAAAGACTACCTTCAAGTGAGATCTATATGTATTGTTAATATTTATGTACATCCGCAAAGTTTGGATATTGATGATATGCTATATTGTTTACTTACTAATGCCTATGTCTTGGTTGGTGATATCAATGCAAGACATAAAGTTCTGGGTACTGTAAGACCCAGCGATATTAATGGTAGAAGATGGTTACACTTTTTAGGGGAGTTTAATGATGTTAAAATATTGGGTAATGGGGAGCCAACCCATATACGTGGAGAAAGATTGGATTATACGGTACTCTTCAACACAGGTGGAATGAGGACAAGTGCTGAGATAGTTGATCAGTGATCACTTTGCTCTACCAGTCATTGTACATGTCAATGAAATATAGAAAATCATTGAGCGTAAAAGGTATTGTTTGTTAGATGACAAAGTGATCGCTGCTGTAAGGACTGGTATACACTGGTTATGAACCAAGAGATGTAGACAGCTAAAATTTTTGACGACTTATCACATATCACTGATTCTGTGATGACGACTAAAAATTGTACGTATAAAGGAGAAATCAATAATGGGAAACATAATGTGTATTTCCAAAACAAGTTAGTACACTACTTAGAATGACGCATAAAGAATGGAGTGCAAATCCTGTGATAATGAAATTAAGGAAGTGCTGAAAGAGACTGCTATTATGTGCACTAAGGTAAAGCAAAAAGCAGGGAATAAGTACTGGAAGGAAATCTTATGGAGAATTGGTAAACATAAGAGTATGAGTGACATCTGGAGGGAAGTAAATAAAGTTCGAGGTGTTGGAAGCAAGGGCAACACCCACGCTTGTCCACAAGCCAGAGCTAATCAACGCATTCATCAATGGACTGAAGCAGCCAGTTTTGCAGAGTTATCACCTGTAGTGCAGGGATCATTACAAAGAAAAATCAAGTTTAGGAGGGAACTAGTATTGAGACAGTGTACGCTGGAAGATGACACATGTGTGTCAATAACGAAAGGCGAACTATTGTATCCTATTGAGAAGGGGAAATCTACAGCACCAAGGGAGGATGAACTAACGTATGACATTATCAACTGTATAGCTAGCATTAGGGAGGGGCACCTTCTAGACTTATTCAATGACATAAAATGAAAATGTATTCCACTCAAGTTGTATAAAATAGTAATCGTACCAATACCTAATTGTAATGGCGATTTTCGACCAATATCCCTAACCTCCTGTTTTAGCAAAATGATGGAAAAAATGATACTGAATAGGTTGTTGTTTAAAGTTGAAAATCTTTTATCGTCTAATTCACATTGGTTTATGAGAGCGAATCGCGCTGCTGATTAGAGTTTGGTTTCAAGGTTGGTATTCGGAACAGAGAGACATGGAGTTGGGAACTCCACAGGGAGGTGTCCTTAGCCCTACTCTTTTTAACATTCTGATGAACATAATAATTATGCTCGGAATGAATTTTCCGGAGATCCTCAGGTCATGATATATGCTGATGATATCCTATTACAATGTAAAGATATGAGTAACATGCAACAAACTTTAGACGCTTTGAGTATACTTTGCTGTAGAATGGGTATTGTAATTAATGATGAGAAAACTACGTATCAAGTTAAGAATTTAGAAAGGGGATTTATTCTTGAATGGAAGAAGGTTAGAAAAAGTTGACGTGTATAAATATCTTGGTATGAAGATTGGGTACATACACATGAGGCAGTAGAGAACTGGCGATACAGTATCTGGAGAATTCATGCAAAGGGCGTTTAAGACCACTGAGGCTTTACCATGGGATGGAAAAGGCGTTGTCATCCCAGTTTTAAGGATGGTATACATCAGCACAGTGCGATTAGTTATTGACTATGCAGCACCTATTCTCTTTACGTACAGTAAGAGGTATATTCACAAACTTGAAGTTATGCAAAATGAGGCTCTGAGAATAGTTTTAGGTTGTCACCGAAACACTAGAATGAAATTTACTTTACCAAATGAACATAGGTTAAAAGAACTTTCTTGCTCTCAGATCCAATAGGAGAAATGCAGATGATAGACTGTCTTGTGCAGTGATGTATTTGAGTGAAAGAAGAAATCTTAGTAATATGTCTGAGAATGCAAGGAATTTGTATGATGTTATGAGGGACTTGATAATATTGTGTCTCCTTACCAACTTAATAAGGTTTAGACCATGGCAAGAAGGACTCATCGCAGTAGATATCTCATATCTTGAGTGGAGAAAAGCTGGTTGCCATCCCAGTCATTTACGGAATGTTTTTTTTTAGAAAATGATTAGCTTCCTCAGATGTAATTCTGTTCATATATTCTGTGATGGATCAATCTTACATACTGGCCGAGTGGGATGAGGTGTTTTCATGAGGAAATTCTTTAGTAATGAGTGTTTCGCAGATGAAGTAGTTAGTGAAAAGATTATTGATAACACCTCATCTATTCTAGCTGAGTTACATGCAATCTGTGAGGGTCTTCAGTTTGCTATAAATGAAAAGATACGTATTTCTTTGTGGACAGTAGAAATGCACTGAAGGCCTTGCAGAGTAAGCAACCAGGTAACTGCCACGTTGCTAACATTTGTAAACGTCTGGTCATAGTATTGCAAGAGATGAAATGTGATGTACAGTTTATATGGATTCCATATATTTTAATGAAGTGGCTGATGGGTTGGTCAGAAAAGCCACAGAAAAGATGTACATAGATATTGTTAATTATAAGAGTATAAGAATAATAAAGAATGAAATGAAAAGAATAAGAGAAGAATGGGAAGATGTAAGTATAGGTGTAATTGCCAAATGAGTGATGGACATACATTAGAACACTATGTATTAAGTTGTGAAAAAATTCAGCCATACAAAAGCAACGAAATTAGTAATTTGAAAGAGCAAGTTTGTTGGATGATTAATAATGGTGTGATTAATACAATTCTTGTACAGTACATAAACTTTGCACCAAAGTTGTAACATCCTTGTAATGAGTTTGTTTGTTTTTTTGTATTATACATATCTATACAAAAGCTATTATTTTTGTAAATATTTTGATGTATATTCCACTGAGAGATGATGAAGATGAAGTAAATATGTCAATAAATATTTCAATTTCATTTTCAACCAAGGAGAATATATCTTATAAGTGTAACTGTATCAGGTTACCAAGGATTTTATGAAGTCGTCAGATATTGCCACTAACGCCATCTTATGGGTGACGGAGTAACTCGCAAAGAAGAACGTGTAGAGAACGGTTAGGG
The DNA here is from genome assembly GCA_032361705.1 of Panulirus versicolor. Classification (NCBI taxonomy): domain Eukaryota; kingdom Metazoa; phylum Arthropoda; class Malacostraca; order Decapoda; family Palinuridae; genus Panulirus; species Panulirus versicolor. The sequence goes on from JAUUDZ010083865.1 coordinate 15,653, forward strand.
TAAGCTAGATTTTCTCGTAGGTGACACATCAGGTAAAATGTGGTCAATGAGAAAACTATCTTATCGTGATAATCAAGGTTTTGATTATGATCACAGTATAAATATGTCTACGATTTTTTCTGTGTTACTGTGATCATTAAGACTTCCCTTTGGAATCTTTAGAAATTCGGTGTAACTTGACCGTTTATAATTCTACTTATACATGCAGAGTGGCTCTTTCATCCACTTAGAGACCTATCTCATGATACGTGCCACACACTTCTTTGCCGAAACTATCAAAATCAAAAGGTCATCACAACATCCGACTACTGTGACGCTATCTGACTGCTGAGGAAGCAACAGGTTAGATACAGTACTAGATATTTCCCAAACTGATCTTCCTTGGTTGGACAGAGTGCAGCAGTATGATCAATGATCACTAGCGACGCAAAGGCCAGTGAAAGCCAATGATACAATATAAAACCAGAATCAACTTATACACAATACTTCATACGTACTTTCAAGTACGACAACCCTGTGAGAGTTTAGCTGCCTTGGCGTCCCGAACACAATATTTCAAACTGTGCTAACCATAAATTCCTTACAATTAAGAAAAAAAGCATGACAGTATAACACTTTATACACAAAGTTTATAGAAGTTGGTCAAAGAGTCGAATGCATGCTTGGTTTACATTCAGTAAAGCTTATGTGGAATCTATGTTTCTAAGTGTTTTGCACGCCGATCCATTCTAGCATTTGACGCCATAATAGTCACAAAAATTTTGAAAGCAACTCATCTGTTGGGAAAATCATTTCCATTGAGTAGTCTCTAGTTCAAAAGTGCATTTAACGGACCCTTTCATCATTTCTGACTTGCCCTTTGTGCACTGAACACAATGAAGGAATTCATCAGGGAAGCAGTCCTCAAGGCTCTCCGGAAACGCCTGTTGCAACAAGGTTGCAACAGGCGTATTTCAGTGGTCTTATTACCCTCAACAATGCTCGCGACACCTGGTATTGACAGCTTGATACAAAGCCTATTCGTGGTCCAGTTCTGCAGTCAGATGATCAACGATGGTGTAAAAGAAAGTGATGTGAAATTGGTTTCGTACCGATTGTGGCTGAGTTTTTTTTTCTGTTTTCTTTAATACACCTTATCTTCCACTAGCAACTCACTTGCCTATTTGTAGTAGCAACAGCTTCCTGTCATCAGTGGCATATCAAGGACTGCTCTCCCTCCACTCCCCTACCTTGAGCTCTTTTGAATGACATAGTGAGACCATGTCTAGTATACACAGCATTTTTTTTTAAATATAACTACACAAGCTTTGAACATTCCCAAATACCTGGTATGCTTGACAAATCATGAAAACATAAAGTAATGATGATCTAAGGAAAGTCGAATCTTCTCATTTTCAAAACCGACCAGGTTATTAGGCCCTTGGATAACTAATAGAAAATTAGATTCTTATTTTCAGAGAGAGTTGAGTACTTACTGACATAGTGAATTACTTTCTTATTAACTTAGAATAGTTTGCCGATTTTCATCTAAAGCATAATCGCTACAGCGTATTACGTGAAAGAAGATTGAATCTAACAAATCTAACACTGGAGTCAATATATTTCCCAACAGGAGAATGATGTACTCTATATTAAACTAAAGCTACTAGAGCAAGGTGACCTTAACTTAGTGACAGTTGGAGTGGTCAAGTGATTCAGTGTCTGTGTAATGGTTAACCTATTTATGCCTGTGTGCTAACTATCCCATCCTTACCTGTGTGGAGGAAGGCCCACTTCTCGTTTTGTACTGACCAGCCCACCTTAACCAGTGTGTAGGCGAGACCACAATTTTAGTGTTTTAGTCAAGTTACTCGTCTAGTTACTTGGTATGCTCATCCACCGTTAATCACAGCTCATATCAAATCTACATAAGAGCTTGCTTCATCATATTACAGTGGTACTCCAGTGCCTTTCTTCACCTGCTATTATTAAATCCGACTCATCAACCTTAATTAATTTTAGTGGTCATACCTATTAAGGTATTGTTGATTTAGACATTGAACTTTGTGACACTACAACAGTTAAGTATATAACTACTATAAACCTAATACTATGAGATTTGATAGCAAAATGTGATATAATTAATCCAAATACAAATATCTTCTGTCGTTATCATAATCTGCAATTGTTAATCGTACTGACTGCTGAAAACTGTAACTCGTGCTGGAATGTAACAATATGAAAATTCTGACTCACAAAGGACGATGACTTTGTAACACGTGTGGACCAACATCTGAGTGTTTTGTGTTGATTAATGATTGATTATCACTAAGTCCAAGATATGTCATCTACCTCCGGAGTTTTATAGTGCTTGGTTATGAGGCTAATAGTGTCTTAGATATCAGAGAAGTGTCATTGTCTTAACGGCAAGAGCACTGGTACCTAAGCAACTCCACTAGCGATGGACACCTGGCGATGAAAGAAACATTACCTAAACAGCTTTAATAGTGTCAGGATCCTATCAGCACTGGTGCTGGTACAGTAGTGCCTGCCTTCTTACGGTGAGAACAGTGATGCCTGAGCAACACTACCAGTGTCTGGCTCTTAGCATCAACACAACTATGCCGTAGCAGCTCCAGCAGTGCCTGGCTCTTAGCGGCGAGAACAGCGGTGCCTGAGCAGCTCCAGGAGGAACACGACGACGCTGGCGGCTCACACGAGGATGAGGATGTAGAAGATACCCTGGAGGTGCTGGAGGGTGAGGAATATGTTGGTCCGCTGCCCCGACGACTCCCGTTACTGCCGCTTCCAGTCCTTCTCCTTCAGTGACTCCATCTCGACCTATAAATACAATACCTTCAAGTTCAAGAGGAATGAGTGGACTTTTCATAGGTTACTCCCTTTCTGTTAACTTCTTTGATTACGATTTTGATACAGATGTTCCAGTGAAGCAAATTATTGCATGGAAAAATGTAACGTTCATTTGCCACAACTCACCTTTAGGGGTAATCCAACGATATTTTCATGATGCGTCTCTTGTCAATCTTCTGAGGTCAATACAGTCCTGCAATGTATGATACTGTTGGTCATGATGGCCGGCACTTCGTCTGAACAACGGCCACAAATGATTATCCTATAAATCTGTCGTCATGTATTCATAGACATTTTTAGTTTTTATGAAAAGCTTTGTATCTCAGAGCCGTTATTATATATGTACATGTATATCTCTAACCCTGAGTCACCCAGCCATGTAGTAATAGCGTGCTGGGAGCTGTCAGGTGACACAATAAGATAATCATACAACTAATATCCCTTCAAAAATATTTAATATTCTTGGGTGACTTTTTGCCGGTCATGCAAAAACCCATATTTAGCTGAGCATGATATATAAGAGAGATTATTGCAGGGTAAATACTACGGTCACTGACTGAATGACTCTTGTTGTCACAGAACGTGAAGCGAGAGGTATGGCAGGGAAACCATCGTCCATAGAAGTAAATGTTTCTTTATCATTTTTTTCATAAGGAATTCTGTAATGTATTCATCGACACCTGAAGTTCAGGTATTGAACTGCACCATTATGAGAAGAGATATTCCCCACACCGATCTTCAAGGATATTGACCATTACGAGAAGAGATATCCCCCACACCGATCTTCAAGGATATTGACCATTACGAGAAGAGATATTCCCCACACCGATCTTCAAGGATATTGACCGTTAAATCATGAACACTGAAGGAGCCACCGCCACACTCACTGAGCTATTTCCCGCCACTAATTCTAACCAAATCAAAGTAAACAGAAATGTGCGCCTGCGTCACTTCAGGCCGAGCATGCGCAAGAGGTAAAAGTTACACTGAGCATGCGCAACGGCTGAATCTTACTCTGAGCACGAACGAAAGTGAAAGTTTGGCCGAACCTGCGCAGAAGAGGATTTCTTCCTGTAGTACTTCACCAGTTACTGTATTTTACATGATTTTTTGTGATGTTCTGAGAGGAGTCTTATGATTAATGTGTTTTGTTCTTTACATTGTAAATGTAAGCCTGATTCTACATAGACTTATACTGGAAGAAATCCTCTTTTGCGCAAGCTCGCCCAAAATTTTCCTTTCGCGCATGCTCAGAGTGAGCGTCACCTCTTGCGCATGCTCAGAGTGAGCGTCACCTCTTGCGCATGCTCAGAGTGACCGTCACCTCTTGCGCATGCTCAGAGTAAGCTTCACCTCTTGCGCATGCTCAGAATAAGATTCCGTACCATGAAATTAATGAAAGTCAATTTGGCAAGAGATTATATCATACTTACCTAGTGATGGAGGGAGGGTAAGAAAATGATTTTCCTTCCCAGACTGAACCGAGGAAACTGACAAAATGACCCAAACTGGATTCATCGAGCAGCCATAGTCATCTCCAGCTCTTCAATAGGAAATTGCCCATCGCTGACCAACACTTCCA
>JAUUDZ010083975.1:0-20081 GCA_032361705.1 Panulirus versicolor
TTATGTACATGTGTATATATGTAAATGTCTTTGTATGTATATATATGTATATGTTGAAATGTATAGGTATGTATATGTGCATGTGGGGACGTGTATGTATATACATGTGTATGTGGGTGGATTCGGCCATTTCTTTCGTCTGTTTCCTTGTGCTACCTCACTAACTTGAGAGACAGCGACAAAGTATGATAAATAGAATACTTGAAAAATGTAACTGGAATGGAGAGAGTACAGAGATGAGCTACTAAGATGATTCTCAGCCTGAGAAACTAATCGTATGAGAGCCAACCAAATGAATTAAATCTGTTAAGTTTAGAAAAGAGAAGGTTGAGACGTGATCTACCACAGGTATTCAGAATCAGAAAAGACTGATAATCCTGATCAAATGAGTTGCTTAAGAATAGGTGCGATTGATTTCAGGTGTAGTAATGGATATAAACTCATATGCAAACATTGTACCTCAAATGAGGTGAAGTGCCTTTTCTTCAATAAGATTGTTAATATATGAAATGATTCACTGATTAGTGTGGTTGAGAGCTGTACCACATACGTAAACATTTAAGCATAGACTTAATAAATATTTTTCTTTAAATCCATGACTAACGTTATTTGCACATCCTTAGCTATACAATGAGTTTACTGATCTTCTGTTTGCTGATCTTCATTTCTCTTCCACTCTCACACTAGAGAATTTGGTATGTGTGACCATCTTAGTATTTTCTGGACATACTATTAATTTTTGATACATGCATTGGGTTAGAACTTACTGGAGAATTTATACATGACAGCTAGAGACTGAGTGTGAACGAATGTGGCCTTTTTGTTGTCTTTTCCTAGCGCTACCTCGCGCACATGCGGGGGAGGGGGTTTTCATTTCATGTGTGGCGGGGTGGCAATGGGAGTGAATGACAGACAGTATGAATTATGTACATGTGTATAAATGTATATGTCTGTGTGTGTATGTATATATGTATATGTTGAGATGTATAGGTATGTTTATGTGCGTGTGTGGACGTGTATGTATATACATGTGTATGAGGTTGGGTTGGGCCATTCTTTCGTCTGTTTCCTTGCGCTACCTTGCTAACGCGGGAGACAGCGATGAAGTATAATAAAAAAAAATAAAAAACAGAAAAAATGCAATCTTCTGTATCATTTACTGAGTATAAGTTGAATGTAACGAAAGTAATTACACAGCATCCAAGTGTTTGTATGTTATGTAGCAGTTTTATTTTTCCCAAGCATTTTCATAATGACAGCTTGAGAATGGGTGTGAGAGAATGTGGCCTTTCTTTATCTGCTCCTGGTGCTACCTTTGTTAATGAAGTATGAATGAGAGTGAATGAATTTTCAATTTTCCTATGTAGATTTTTATTAGTTCAAAAGTTATTAAGAACCTATATATAAGAATTGTGTAGAAAATTATGTATACAAAAATATAGTATACCATATAATTTACTGAGAGTAATTTGAATGTTGCAGTAGGTGCTAGATTCTCCATCTCATTTGTTTCTGTCTCATTAGCTCTTCCATTATTGTATTGTACCACCCATTTTTGCCATTATTTTTGTAGATATCTCAATACTTTGTTGAGAGAGCTGAAGAGGGTGTGTTAAAATGGGATGGACGTATGGAAAGAATGAAAGGGGAGAGGTTAACAAAATGATATATAGTGGAGGGAAAAAGGAGAAGGGTAGACCAAATAGGAGATGTAAGGAGTCATTGAAAATAACTTTTTGTGCTAGGGGCCTGAACATGCAGGAGGGTGAAAGGTATGCTTAGGATAGAGTGAAATGGAATGATGTGGTGTGCAGGGTGGAATATGCTCTCACTGGACTGAGCCAGTTTATATGAATCAGACGTGGTAAACCAGAGATAGGTCTGTAGGATATAGTTATTGATATAGGAGTGTGGTTTTGGTGAATTATACATGACAGCTATTGGATGGATGTGAGTGAATGAGACCTTTCCTTCGACTGTTCCTGGCACTACCTTGCTAAAGTGGGAAACACCAATTAAGTATGAAAAAAATCTGATAACAGTGGAATATGTATAAAATATGAGAAGCAAACTTTGTAACAATGGAAGTGCAGGACGGAAACAGAAAAACAAAGATCAATAAAGAAATGGTGATGAACATACAGGAAGATTTGAAGAGAGTTGGAGGTTGTTAACTGTAAAACAATAACAAAGGAACAAATACTGGAATGAGCATGGTCTAGAAAACAGGTGGAGGCCTAGAAAACAGGCAGAGAAAAACGTAAATGAATGGAGATCCATTAAGATAAATTGATGCATTGCTGGAATATGAATACAGATATTACACAACAACATCAAACATACAAAAAAAACCCAGAATGATGACATACACCAGAACCGGCAAGAATATATAAAATAGAGAACTAATCAAAACAGGAGACGAAGTGGGAATGAAAAACAGAACAATGAATGGCCAGAATAAACCAACTACAGAAATGTCAAAACAATGGAATCATTTTTCATAAGAAAGCCAAATAAGGAAAGTTCTGGTATGAATGAGAACAGAACAAAGATGAAAACACACATAACTGAGAAGAAAGAACCTTGGAAAATCACATAAAAACAAGCTCTGAATGAGAAATTTAAAACAAACAATAAGAACACAAAGCCCAAAGCCCAGCAGAGGACAAATAAAGGAAACATGAATCTTTGGAAGGAAATATGTATAAATATACTATGCCTGGTAAGTGAGAACTAGAAGTGATGCAAAATATATATAAGTGAACATACTAGGGTTGAGGGACAAGTTAATTGGGAGGTAAGTTTGAAGAAAAACTGAAGGAAGTGTGTTTTAAATATTTGGGAGTGGATTTAGCAGTGGATGGAACCATGGAAGCGGAAGTGAGTCACAAGGTGGGGGACAGGGCGAAGGTTCTGGGAGTGCTGAGGAATGTGTGGAAGGTGAGAACATTATCTCAGAGAGCAAAAATGGGTATGTTTGAAGGAATAGTGGTTCCAACAATGTTATATGGTTGTGAGGCATGGGCTATAGATAGGGTTGTGCGGAGGAGGGTGGATGTGTTGGAAATGAGATGTTTGAGGACAATATGTGGTGTGAGGTGGTTTGATCGAGTAAGTAATGAAAGGGTAAGAGAGATGTGTGGTAATGAAAAGAGTGTGGTTGAGAGAGCAAAAGAGGGTGTGTTGAAAATGTTTGGACATATGAAGAGAATGAGTGAGGAAAGGTTGACAAAGGGTATATATGTGTCATAGATGGAACAAGGACAACCGGGAAATCAAACTGGGAGGAAAGATGGAGTGAAAAACTTTTTTAGCGATCTGGGCCTGAACATAGAGGAGGGTGAGAAGCGTGCGAGGAACAGATTGAATTGGAACGATGTGGTATACCGGGGTAGACGTGCTGTCAATGGACTGAACCACGGCATGTGAAACGTCTGGGGTAAACCATGGAAAGGTCTATGGTGCCTGGATGTGGATAGGGAGCTTTGGTTCTGGTGCATTGCACGTGACAGCTAGAGACAGCATGAACGATTGTGGCCATTTTTGTCTGTTTTCCTGGCGCTACCTCGCTGAAGCGGGAGGTAGCGATGCTGTTTCCTGTGGGGCAGGTTAGCGCCAGGAATGGATGAAGGCAAGCAAGTATGAATATGTACATGTGCACACATGTATATGTCTGTACGTGTGTATGTATATGTATATATACGTGTATATGTTGATATGTATATGTATACGTATGTATATGTGCGTGTAAGGGCGTTTATTTACATATATGTGTATATGAGTGGATGGGTCATTCTTCGTCTTTTTTCCTGGCGCTCCCTCGCTGATGCGGGAAACAGCGATTGATTATGATAAACATAGATAGATTACAAAATAGAACTTATGATCATAGATTAGAAGATGATAGAATAGAATTCGATCCTTTCTAAGACAAAAGACAGTCACCTTGTATGAGCTTATGAACTAATTCATGAACTGCCCGTTAGCCGCATTTCCCCAATTAAAATGTCACCGACTCCACCTGTTAAGAAAGAAAAGCATTTCTCCATAGTGATCTATTAACTTTCTACTCTCGGCACATTCCACATTTTGCTTCTGATTTCCATTGTTAGCACAAACTCAATAGGACCCAACCTTTCCGATGCTGTTTGTATGCCTTCGAATAGCACTATCCATTCACAGGCTGCTGCTAGCGTGATGTGGTCAGGAAGGACCAGCACACCACCTCACCCCGTATGGTAGACTGCCACATGAGTGGTCAGATTCACCCTGTCAGAATCAGCTTCTCCAGGACGTCGCTCCTCCCAATTCCCATCTGATCCCTCATCAAACGTCCCAAGAAGAATTCTGACCAAAAACGTAACACACTCACACCTCAGCGTTAAGCAAGCAACTGTTTCTCACTACTGGTAGCTGCCTGTACCTGGTGTAAAATCAGTCTTGTTAATATATCTAAGTTTGTTGCTGAACATGAGCAACATCTGCACCCATAATGTCATTGATGATAACTGGGACATTTCATGATAATGACTGGGACATTGCATGATAATGACTGGGACATAGCATTTGACATCTGATTAAATGCTGATATAGTTTTACTTGAAATATGCACCAACGTCCCCAGATTTGCTTGTGACAAAACGATAATACCAAGCTATTGCACTCTATACTCGTGAACCAATAATGAAACACAAGGTTTCTTAACCATATAGATTGCTTCAGTTCACACCAGATTGTAAGGAACCAAGCAATGAGGTGAGGGAACAGTAGGGAAACATGAACAGATCACCCAATGTTTACATTTTAAATATTCTTCATTGAACAAGTCAGTTAGCATTGCCAGACTTGAGGCAAGAGTTAGATCAAGGATTCGTTGGGGAAGTTTATCTGTTTTTGTGCTGCATACATGACACTTGTTTCTTTATTCTTTGTTTCATGGATTCATTACTTGTTAACTACTCCAGCATCTGATATATTACAGTTTTACTAATCATAATGGAAAAAGCTTATCAGAGATCTAATATGAATAGATACAAAAGAAATCATTTTGGTTCTTAATCTTTGATATTCAAAATTCAAATGTAATGGTAACAATTTATATTTGAAAATGGAATTGCCAAATCATGTAACACTATTCTCAGGTTAACTGGTCAGCAGACATTTGAATCATTTCTTGTGGAGGATAAGTCGCCAAGCTCACGTGAGACCAGTAGGAAAATGTTGTCTAGTTAATCCTATGGAAACTCAATGTTTGTTTTACGGTCTCCGTTCCATCCAGCGTCTGCGAGTGTTTACTTTATCTCTTTCATGTTAGCAGAGACGAGACGAGGAAATGAAGCCCTAATCACGGTCATCCTATTAACGTTATATACATATTCATATATACCCTAGCCTCAGCCAAGTACCCAATTTTTTCGACCGATCCCTATTGGTGGCTGAACAGCTGAACAGCTGGTTTGACAGTGAACCGAGTGTCGTAAGCAAGATTCGAACCTAAGCGCTCGACCCTTGGCGTCCGTGAATGCGACGCTGTCAGGAACGCTAACCACTACACTACAGAAGTTCCATTACCATACGAAAGGTCACATGAACATCTTTTCCCCATTTCGTTGTGTGACCTGTTGAGCAAATTGGTAATTCAAGAGCTTCGTGTCTGTGTTCGAGATCATAATGATTCGTACGAGGCTCCTATCGTGGACCAGGGACGGTACCTTTGTGTTTGGACTCTATTTTCTTCTCCTGGAAGACAGTACATGGAGAGCCCAGAGATCAGCGGATAAACTTATCCACGAAGCTGTTTTCACAGATACCGGCTAACCACTTGCGAAAGCCAAAGAATACGTAAACAAGTCATAAACATTTAGCATACACCAGCTCAGGGTCTGGTACCGACGTGACACGACCTCCGCCAGGCGTCTCATCTGACGAACTTAGTGTTCAAGTGACGGTCGTCGTGTCCACACGTCACGTCCCTCTACACCTGCTGGCTGGGTTCTGCTGCCTTCTGCCACGTAAGGTAAGGTAAAGCAACGTAAGGTCTTTGTGGGTCAACCCATTCCTGTGCCCTGTGTGTAGCGTGACGTCACTCCAGCTCAATATTTTAGGAAAAATAATTTTCTATTTTGTTGTTTTTGTTGTTGTTGTTGTTGTTGTTGGAAGGAACTCATGATTCGTACATTGCTGACGTGAACTTAGAGTAAATATATATTTCACACAGTGGTGGTGTAACCTCATTTCCGCCTCTCCTCATCCTTACATAACAAATATGAAAATAAGAAAATTAAGAGAGAATAACATAATGTCATGCTAGTCTCATTATATCTTGATCGATTGCATACTATGAATATGTCATTAACTTAGATGAAAATGAATATGAATGATTGCTATGCCTTGACGTCATGAACTCTATGTTAACTTTAATGAAACATATAGCAAGCAGTGCTTTGTGAATGACAAGATCATTTTCGTGCTTGAATCTCCTTCGTTTTGATCAGTTTTGATGTTAGAGACTCAGTCACAGGTGGAGCACATGGTGGGTCATGAACAAGGTCCACTCTCTCCCATGCCTTGGTTGTGGTAGTGATCATGACGAGAGTCGACACAATTATAATAAAAGAAACTAAGACTGTCACAGTAGCAATGTTCCTTCAAATAAAAGTTCGCCATTTTGTGTCGTCATCATGACAGCGATGTTGTAACTGTTGGCAGGTGAAAATGTCGTGCGGGTACGTCAATGAAAGTTACTCTGAAGATGTAGAAACAAAGACGCAGGTCCCAGACTCAGGCTGGCCAGTGTGTTCCCTTATTGAAGCCAAGACTCATCATCTCTCGGGAGTGAGGACCAAGTCTGCAGGTGATGGGAACTTAGAACAAGGAGGCAGATGTGCTGGGCGTGAGGAAGCCATCAGTATACAGGATCTGACCACAGATGATAGAACACAGGAAGAGACGACAACTTCAGCCAAGAATACAGGAGATGAGAAAGCAGAGAGCCGGACGCCGGATGGTGGCTGGGGTTGGGTCGTCGTAAGTGGAGCAGCACTCATAATGGTGAGTAACCTTACACTCATCACCCGTTGTAGTACATCTCTAGTGTACTCCCACTATCTTGCACTTCATTATCTGTCACCTTATGTGAATATGGCCAACCTTGGAGGATGGGTGTATGTGGCTGGGAGCAGATGATACTGTTAATGGGTCGGTCAAAATGAGTACCACAAAATGTTGTGAGACAGATCAGAATAGTTGGGAAGATCTTGAGAGGTTAAGCTGGCAGGAATGAACTGGTCGTGTCTGAAATGGTTGAAAGTGACAGTGTTGTTTCGCTGAGATATCTTCTTGCTTACTTCTGATGGTTACATCAAGATTAGGTAGTTTAGTTTAGGTTATCATCGGAACAACGTTTGATGTAAACAGGTCAGGCAATGCCAACATTTGGTTAGGTTGGTGAGAGTCTTGTTGGGCAATTTGGCTGACGTAAATAAGGTAACCGAGATTAGGTAATGATCAAACTGGGACTGGTTACTTGAGGGCCAGTCAAAAGCAAAGGTGATATTGTCGAGCGTTCGAACACCAGAAATCTGTCGTGTCATCTTTATTTGCAGAGTTGTAGTACACTTACCTCACAGGGTCGTCACACATGGCACGACCACAGAGGATATACTTATAGGGAGGAGGTGTAAGGCGACGCCAGAATGGCCGAGCTTAATCATCTTCCTCACACAGACTGACACATTCCACCATTCCTCACTGGAGGAAGTTGTAGAGAAAATGAGATTTTCCAGTTAGTGTTTACAGTTTGTTTTGAAAGGGTTGCTCACTCATGACCTGTATCTTCGGCGACGAGAAAACGGTTTGATCGGAAAACAATAAAGCTCAGCATATGACTTGACGGTGGAGGCAATGCATGTCTCTCTCTGCAGAACTATCTAGGTCACGGAAAACTATGTGGTTCTTGATCAGTGAGAAGGTAGGAAAGAAAACACAAGAGTCTGTTATAAAGTCACAGTGAAATAAAAGATACCAGTCCCCTTCCAAGATGAGGAATAGATTCTTACTCTTTCTTGACGTATAACAATAACGTGACAGAAATGTTCAAGGCGCCAGTTACAGTATAGTTAATCACCTCCGAGTTGGGGATGTTGTGTACGATATCTCCTATTGTGTGTGTGGCTATAGAAGCATGTATACCGCTTGACGCGTGACGTAGCAATATGTACGCCACATCAATAGCAAATATCACAAGGTGTCATGACTTACATGATGCCACGCCTCACCAGACGCGGCCCCACCCGTCGTGATACACTCAGAGTTGCTGAGTCTGGAGGGCTGGTTGAGGAGACTCAGGTAGATCAGAACCACTGGATGAGTTGTGTACAGGTAGGAAGTTGGAAACTAAGGCAGGAGAAACAGGAAGGAAGGAAAAGAGACAGACGGGAGGATCATGCGGCAGGAGGACCAATGGAGGTGTGGGGAGTTAGTAAGCTGTCACTACACTTGTGGTGATATGACTTGCAGTTCTGATATTTTTCTACTTGGTCATTATCACACTTTAAACCATGGATTAAGTTGCTCTTTACAAACAGTTGAATGTAAACATACACTTGTGGTCAAGGTGAAGCCTGGAGAAGTCTGTGGGTTTTGGCTGTGATTTGCGGTGTCTAATACATGATAACAAGAGTGTTTGTCTGCCATGAAGTCTTGGTTTTCCTCCTGCAGGTGCTGAGCGCCATGGTTGGCAACTGCTTCGGGATCATCTTCCTGGACCTGTTGCTGCAGCTGAAAACGGAGTCGACGACCATCACGTGGGTGCTGAACACAACGCTGTTGCTCTGGGCGTCCTCTGGCGTCCTGACGGGCCCTCTGGTGACACAGATCGGCTGGCGGACCCTAGCAATGGTCACCTCCATCCTGCCGGTGGTCGGCTTCATATTCTCTGCTTTCGCTGTCTCCGCCGTCTCTCTTCTGTTCTCGTTCTCTCTTCTCGTTGGTGAGTAATTCAGTGATCTCTATAATCATATCCACTGTTGTAGTGCTTAGCATTACTGACCATGAGTCAGCTCAGGCTAACTCGGGATCGTACCCGCTCCGATTCGAATCCTTCCTTCTGAGCTGGTTCATGGATGAGGACCTGGCTTACACATAGGAGTAAAGACACGGCAAAGTCAAACGAAGTGTGTGTGTGTGTGTGTGTGTGTGTAGGGGGGGGGGGGAAGACAGATAAGTGTGGTAATAGATGTATGGTGGGATGTGATCATTTATTGTACTAAGCTGCAAGATTTGATTTCATACATGTATTTTCATCATGTTCAGTTACATACGTCTCAAACGATCGTTTCAGGTATAGGGTGTGGACTGTTGAGCAGTATTAGCATCATGATCGTCCCATTCTACTTCACACGGCGTCGAGGACTCGCCAACTCCATCGTAATGGCAGGGGATGGTCTGGGACAGATCCTGGGACCACCAGTGATTCAGTTCCTGCAGGAGGAGTACGGCTTTGTGGGAGGTACTCTAGTGCTGGCGGCTCTCTTCCTTCACTTCTTTGTCGGGGCAGCTGTGTTCCATCCCGTTAAGTGGCATCTGAAACCTTGTCAAAAGGGAGCCAAAGTCCCCCAAGAAGTGATTCAAGGGCCTTCCTCCAGTACAAAACATGAAGGACGTCAGTGGAACCAATTCACTCGAATTATTCGCTCGATAATTGTAAACTTTGGCGTCCTTAAGTCACCGAAGGCTGTCATCATAGCTTTTGGTGCTTCATTTGTTTTAAGTGGCTACGTCAACTTCCTGAACTTAGTTCCCTTTGCCATGCAGGAGGGAGACCACTCAGAGGAGGAGACAGTACTGTGCTTATCAGCCCTGGCCGTGTGCAACCTTGTGATGCGGGTGGCTGTATCCATCCTGTCTGACTGGCCCATGTTCAGCATGAGACTCTGGTACATGACTGGAGTCGTCATGATAACTTCAGGGATAATAAGTGAGGGTCAAACGTGATCACTGTATGTGACTTTTCTCTACGGAGAAAGTGAAAAAAATTATAGATGTAGTTGTAAGATAATCCAATTTGATCTAATCTGTTCGATACCTTCTAAGAGATTTTTTTTTTTTTGCCTGCGATATAGATCTATAAGGTTATACGTAAAGGTGATTCTGGATCCTCCAGTACAGGATATAGTGAGTCTGTATACCACCAAGCTTGGTCGATGTCTGGGTTCTTGGCCTCATGTGGAGAGTAAAGGTTCTTGTCCTTTTGTTTGGTCGTATATGTTTCTACGGGTCACCTGTACATACGGAAGACATGACCAGACGCTCAAATGGACCAGTTACAAACCCTCACCATATTTACATGACATATCCAACTGTGGCCGTAAGAAAAGGATTATATGACCAAGAATGTAGAACAGATAGGTTGAGGAGCTAGAACTGGAACAATGGAAAAGGAAATTATATGACGCAAAATGATGGGTAAAGTATGAACAAGAACCTTCAGTTTGAATAAAGCTGACATCCAAACTGCAGCTCTTCAAAATAGATACCTTCCACCACATTGTCTGCTGGTAGATTAAAAGGTAAACTTGAGGAGAAATTTTAGCTCATGAGATAAGTGTCAGTAGAAGACAAGAAGACATGTATCAGTGAATTCTCTCCCAATGTCCACAGATTCTCCAGAATACACAAGACCAAGTCATATGTGATCTGCGGACCAGGAAGGAAAAATCTACACATGGCAGCCGGTATACTATGGTAGACGGGGCGGGAAGACGGGTTTTGGTGACAGACATTACCTTAGACGGGTCAGGAATACTGATGCAGACTTGGGGAGGAAAACAGGGTAAGGTGAGGCAGGGAGACTGACTGAGGCAGAGCAGGACGAGGTAGCGATAGTGTTTCAAACAAGAAAGATTGACAGATGTAAGACGGGAATAAAGACTCAGTAAAGACAGGAAAATGGACTCGGGCAGGTTGAAAGAGAGTATCTGAGACCATAACCAAATACCTTTGGTCTTCCATTCCTTAGCATCTCAATCATAAGACTATTTTACTTTCAGTTTTCGAATTCATTATTGTTTTTCAGCGTTCACTTTCCTGAGGGACATCACCGTCATCACCGTGACGATGGGGCTGATTGGATGTGGGAGTGGTGTCTGCTTGAGCCTAGTGCACCTGCTCATGGTGAAGTACATGGGTCTGGAACACTTCCAGGCCACCATGGGCACTACACAGATGCTCACCGGTGTTGCCTTCATCACTATCGGCCCTCTCGCAGGTATGTGAACCACATCTAAGATTCTGATGGCTGGTCTCACGTCGTCAGCCATGCTATATAGTGGTAGAAGACTTACAGGTTTATTACGTAATATAGAATGGCAGCTTGGTAGTGTATGGAAACTCTTTGGTTAAGACTTAAAAAGGTCACTCTCCATTTCATATCGTTTTCTTATCGCTTTCTTAATTCTAGTTATCCGTCTGTATGTATTTAGATAAAGACATTTCCAATATGATGACTGTCTCCTGCCTCACTGAGAAGACACTATGGGCAACATCTTTGAGCAATGTTGCCAGGTAAATGACAAATGAAGGTGACACTTGTACAGAATTATATGTGTGACTGTGTACCTCATCTAGAGAGTATCATCTAGAGAGATGCGTAATTGTACGTAATATTTTGTTGACTTCTCCAGCAAACAATGTCTGGTTCTGATGGCTTCCTCTCCTGGGCCGCAGGATACACGCGCGACAGAACTGGCAGTTACGCGGCCGCAATGTGGGTACTGGCGGCCTTCGTGTTCACCTGCTCCCTCTTATGGCTCATCATGCCCGCAGCACAAGCTTACCAGGACAGATGTGCCGCTGTCTACCACCACCACCCACCTCCAGCCACCCCTGATAGACACCTGTCACCATCAACCACGAACAACCTTGAACAGTCACAACCACAAACCATCGACCAAACGCAGCCATCACCATCCCGCAACGACCACCATCACCCATCTCCATCCCGCAAAGGCAACCATCACCCATCACCATCCCACAGCATCAGTCATCAGCCATCACCATCCCACAACATCAGTCATCGGCTAACGTCAGTTACTATCACCCAAGATCCTGTAGGTACTGCGGCAGAAGACAGCCTTGACGATGCCCAGCTGGACCTTTGCTGGCAGAGAGAACCATTTGAGTCATAAGGGGGGGGGGGGGGGAGCAGGCTGGATCTGGCAAAGAAACAAAAGGATAGAAAGACAGGTTTGGATTGCCGCTGAGTGGGTGTTGGGAGCAGGATTATGACAACATGGAGTTCAGGAAGGTTTACAGGCAGCTCTGTATAAACGCGTCCAAAAGTCAGTCTCAATAACTTTAGGGGTCATCAGTCTGGCACTGCTCTTCCTAGTCATGTTTGCTGATGGACCTGAGAGGAGGATACGGAAACACAAATAACAACAACAACTGTTTTATTGGATGATACACAGACATGATGAAGCCCACGGGCAAGGGTTTAGTAGAGGAATAAGTCTGTGGTAAGAAAGAGGGGTCGAGTGGGATAGGATGGAATGGGGAGTAAGATTTGGCAGGAGTCCCGCGGTGCTGGTGAAGGTGCAAGAGGTAAGTCAAGAGTCCACGAGAGAGGTGCATAGCTACAAAGTCTTCGTGGAGCTTCTGCAGGAGGAAAGTGTAATGCGAGGCAATTCCAGAGTGAGTGGCGGTTTCTGCTTGTGCTTGTGGTAAAGAAACGCCAGTGGCCATACGTCCTGCAGTTTCAGCTGCATTTCCAAAAGGGCGGAAACGAAATCCCATTAGAATCCTACCGAAGGAGGCCATGGGAGATGAGGCAACGCAGAAATGTGCCAAGCAGATGGTGGAAAGTTAGGAGTCACGTAATGGACTGCCACTGATGGGTGAGGCGCCCTAAGGTTTGTTTCTAGTTTGGAGTCACATGGCCAGAATTTCAAACGTCTACCGGCACACTTGTGGCCTGAGACAAGCCAACTGCCCGAATGATTCTCCGTCTGTGATGTTGAGGGCCACACCCAGGTCATGGGGGTGGTAACCATAACCATCTCTGCTTCATCATGAAATGATTGTGTTGACTACATCTCATCATTTTCCTGTTTGGTTTTTGATTTGGTATACGTAGTGCGGTACCATTATTATCTTACAGTCCCGCTAGATCCATTATCTTTTCACAAATTCATTCAGATCGACAATTTGATAGACTTTACCTTTTAACACTGCCAAAGAAATCCACTGATGCATCGAGGCAGTTATGTACGTGTTCCTCGGGACCTTTCTGATCATACATGCTGCTGTGCTTCAGTAGGCATCAGACATAATCAAGAGGACAGGCTTCACTAGTCTGTCAAAACCGCATCCTTTTCCTAAGCAGCAGTACTGATGTGAGGTGGCCGCACTGGGATGACACAGACGATTTACTTACCTGAGCAGCAGTACTCACGATCGTCGGCCAAGTATGAGTTACACAGCAGGTTGAGTAACATCTGGACCTCAACACTGTTGGTCTCGTATGATGAATGATGAACGTCAGCACAGTTCCACCAAGTACCTGTGCAGGCAACAACCGTAAGTGATTAGAAATATTTGATGATGTCAGTCTTACTCTTACCCTCCAGATATGGTAAGCCTTTCAAGACTTCTCTGTCTGCTCCACCTACTATTGTAACAACCCTCATCTGCAACACCTCCGTCTACAACCACCCTCAGCTACACCTCCCCCATCTACAACAATCCCCAACGTGTGTAAACAACTTCAGGTGAAAGAATTGTGTTATGTAGCTCGGAAGTATGGATTGAGCTCATCGCTAATATGATGAGAATAACCAGTTCAAACTTAATCATAAAACCGTTCATTTTATGAGCTATTTTGATCATTACTTGTCAAACCTCGTAATTCATGTTACTCTACCTGTGTAGATTGGGTTATCCCATAACATGGCATCCTTCAGCAAAAGGCACTCCTGTATGTTGGCCAGGTTGAAGGGTAAGGTGGAATCCCAGCGCCAAGCCCCTGTGGACCTGTGGACAAGATGTTGTGAGCATCATCTGTGCACCAAACTAGATGTCCACGAGCCACGTCGGGCATCTACATCTACCTCACTACTGATAGTAATGTCCTAGACAGATACTGGAGGACCTGTTCAGTTGTTACTCATACTAGAGGTGACTTGAGACAAATACATGAAGTAACAAAATGGACATCTGTGTGCAAGTTGCATTCTTTAAGAAGATAAGGTAACTGAATAAAGGATTATTAGCCAAAGATAAGAATAAGAATGTAAAAGGAGTAACGTTTAGAAAAGGAATAGTGTAAGATAGTTCTGTTGATAAACAGAGAGAATGATAAATGCTAAACTATCCTCAATGAATATGAAAATCTTTTGGTCGAAAAATGGAACAAGAGAAGAAAGTTTAAACTCATAATTATTAGGAATTATCTGGGTGATGTGAATGATCTTACTGACCTAAAAGTTATGGATAAGATTAAGATAACCAATATATAAAGGAGGAAAATGTTATCAAGTGTAAGTTCATTTGTAACATTACGTACACCATGTCGTTGACGCAGTGGAGAGAGAGTTACAAATCATATAGATTTTCTAAACTTCTTCATAATAACCGTGAATGAATAAAAGTAGATAATCATTAGATAATTAAAGATCTATGTATCTCAGATGGTTTGTTATGTTTGGCTGGGTAATGACACTCTCTGTACGTGTGTTCGCCACCACCACCACCACCACCCCCGTGGTGTGTCTGGACGTGCAAGGTGAGGGCAGCCTGGAACATACGTACCCGAGAATCCTCCACAACCAGGCGTCCAGGGTCGGGATGGCGTCGCGGAACTGGTTCAGGTAAAGTGTCTGCTTCCAGAACTCCTCGTACTCTTTCTGGACAGGAGCTACTTCACCTTCGAAGTT
Source organism: Panulirus versicolor (assembly GCA_032361705.1). Lineage (NCBI taxonomy): Eukaryota > Metazoa > Arthropoda > Malacostraca > Decapoda > Palinuridae > Panulirus > Panulirus versicolor. The sequence continues at coordinate 14,931 of JAUUDZ010083975.1, forward strand.
AAACCAACGGTAACTGTAAAAGAATTTTGTAGATCTTATATGTTATCTTAAATCTAACGGAACAATGTATTTTGTTGATCATGAAGATAGTGGTCATGAAGATGTCATTTGCTGTTAAATGACGGTGTTCTAGCCCCTGTGGCTCCCTATCTTGCGTCTGTCTATCCTTCACCATACAAGTAAACTATCTGTTTAATAAATATATTTCAGATCTGTGATGACAATACTGAAAGACGAAAAAAAAAAGCGACTTGCCAGTCAGTGTCTGTCTCGTTAAGTATAGTATTCACACAGAGTAAGGAGAGTATACCAGAGGTACCAGGATGTACAACAGATGATGAAAGCAGAGTTACAGCAGCATGAAGGAAGCTTGAGGGCTCATTGAGTTGTAGAGGCAGAGGATAGACTCTAGACCCAGCAGAACGTATACCCGGGGTCTACTGTTCAGACCCAGATCCCTCCCATACTGTCCACCTTTACAGTAATAACAACAGTTGGACCAGCACGATTTTCCTCTTTGTTAAGTTGGCCTGTTAAGGAATAGCTACAACCTCTTCATCCAGGTTTTTCAGATTACTTTCTTCAGTATAGTGAAGTAATATATGAGACGGTTGTATTCCGTACAAACAGACTATTGTCTGTTATCTGTACATCTTCACTGAGCAGCATACACAAGTGCTACATTGCGCAGCATACACAAGTACCTTCCAGTATATATGATTAGGTAAACTGTCGACTTACCGACTCTGAGACCAGACCAGAAGGTGCGTCCTGCTGGCGAGGAGTGTGAGAGGCTTCACCAAGGGCTGAACCAGATTGTCTAGCTCAGTGAAGGGGGCCAACTCATCGTGGTATTGTCGCATCAATAACATCCACGTCCCAAAACCTGTTGAAGGTTGAATGAGGATATCATGATCCAAGAAGTGATATAGTTCACCGATGTCAAAGACCTCAAACCCCCGTTTAGATGACTCCCAATGGCAAGAAGTAACCTTCTTATTCGACTGAGTGGCACTCACATTCACATTGTCTCCCACAAATATTGGTGAATGTTGCACCTTAACACTGGGTCTGTGAGGATCACTGAAAACTAAAGTATATCAACAGGAAGCCTATGAAACAAGCAAGTACTTCAACATATGTGAGAAATGGACGATAACCTATCTATACTTACAGGTCAGATGCTCACCTAAAACAATGACGTCAGGGATGACCTCTGCCACCGCCCACTCCTCCAGCTGGGTCACCCGTGGCTGGTTTGTGTTAGATTCCATGAAATTAGGTTCCCTCACAGAGGCGGCAGGTGCCCACACCAGCGTGACCCGCACCTCAATATTCTCCAACGAAATGTCTTCCTCCAGTAATGATTCATCGGAACTTTCCGTCGGATGTCCATTATTATTGTCACTCAAAACTCTCCCGTTATCACCCTGGGCTGCGGACGGCCGCTGATCAAGTTTGGAATAAGGATTGTGTTCCTCAGTACTGCTGTTTGCTTTGTCCCTGTCCTCCTGCTTGATGTACGCGTCATGGTCACCATCAGTCAGTGCTTCATCAGGAGAGGGACCGCCTGCATCACCGTGAGAATCATCGCTCGTCTCAGGTGAGTGGCGCCAAGTGGTCCTCCTGGTAGGTCGCCGACCGATGATGTCAAATGTTGGAGGTCGATGTTTGTGATGAGCCACAGCATACGTGAAGTCCTCCAAAGTCACCTGGGGAAACAAGGAGACACATCTGGCTAGACGTAATAGACTTAGGAAGTGGGTTGGATCTTTCATCTGTGAGACGACTGAGGAGCTGTCACCTCCTGATCCCCTTATGGTCACCATGCGACCTGGTGGGAAGGTATCATAGATACATCAACCGTTCTTGACTCCAGTATAGGCAATATGGCCGCCATTTGTTGATTCAGTCATGCTCATTCCGGTATCAGTAGCATTAATATGTCTCGTTCAGTTTCGTGCAAACATTTATTTCTCATGTTGTTTTTATGCATCAAAACATTAAAAGACAGGAGTATGAAGGTCAGCTATACTTCCTATAGGCAAACCTTAATGAAACTATGCCTGATAACGTCATTTGAAATATCTTTTCTTCATATGCATTTCTTATGTAAATCCAACAGATTACTTGCTTTCTTCCTAACTATAAATTCATTGTAGAAACTAAACTGCTGAACATTATCTAAGATAGGTTACATCTCCAGCTATCCTCAGATTCCTCTGTGCCACACACTCATATCATCGGATTTAATCCAGTTACATTTAACACACGAGGTCCCTACTCTTTAGGTTACTTGAAAAATAGAATTTAGATAGATATCTGTTACACGTTTTCATGCTTACCTTCTTGTTACCGAGATAATACGTGTACATCAGATCAGAAGGTAAGAAGTCCAGGAATGAATGGGTTTTCTGTCTCTGGTTGGAGTCACCGACGAAGGCGATCCACGTCTTGCGTCCCTTGGCTGCCCTGGCCGTAGTGCATCTCCCAGCGTCAGTAGCGTTGTACTGCCGAACCTGGATGTCCACACACCAAGCGAATATATATTTCAGTTTAGGACAGCAGCCATCCACACTCATATGATCACCGTATACTTAGATATTGGTCTTTGCAACGTTATGAGGCATGAGCTATTACCATATAATAACAAGAACTGTAAGACAGTACAGAAAATGCTGCTGATGTTGAGAAAACTTCGTAAGAACAAAAGTCATAACACGAAATTGTTTTATTTGAATTTGTTAAATCAGTCTTCTGACGAGAATGAAGTTGCATCTGCGAGGAACCAACAAACAGAACAACACATGTACTTGAACAGAAGAACCAGACATACGTGAACAGTACACACAAATGTACTGTATCACACAATACTAGAATAAAGAGCCAGGGATGATAATGTCATACCTTCAGACAGGAGAGAAACAAAAGAAGTGTCATTTAGGAAGTACGTCAAGTAAACGAAGAACATGGAAGCTTAACATGGTCGTATACGTATATGGTTATGATGAATCAGTAAAAGATGGCATCAATATCTTTAACTAATGTTTATGTCAACACGGGAGAATGAAAATCGATTTGAAATGGCGGCAAGCGAAACAGCCAGACAGCACGTTGTTATTGTAGTTATGTCATTTAGAGATATGATAGAGGAACACATGTTCATACGGGACCTGAAACATGATTAGACACGGTATACAGTTGGTGTGTTAAGTACTGAAGCTGGATTATCAGACTCGCATGGCGGGCAGGGTGAGGGTGAGGCCATACTGTTGATATCTAAAAGTTACCAATAGAGAGTCATTGAAGACCAGGTCACCTGGGGACGTACACCCACCTGGCAGGGGATGTAAGGGACGGAGCCACCCAGGAGCTGGAGTCTTGTTCCTGGGTACATAGCGGCGAGTGCCGTGTTGGTGGAGGTGTTGACTACTACCGTGGAAGCAGCAAGCAGAGGTGGAAGCTTGTGGCTCAGGTGTGTGTATGGCGCGTCTGGTGGGCGAATAGGAGAAATAAGCGTCGCATCTGTTGTGGTCCCCGAACAAGAAACATCAGATTTGACAAAACCAAATACCTGAGCTGAAGCTGTCGTGCCACAGACCATGGATCTCCCCATGTTGATAAGGAACAGTGTATACACCGTAGGCTTCCCAGACAAGTTCATCCTAGAGTTATATCTTATAAGACTATGTTAATGGCTGGTTCGTGACCTCCTTACTCCCACCTCCAACTTGAGAATTTCCAAGCCACTGGGCGCACTTGCGTAATGGCTCACACATCGCCAGTGATTCACTAAACTATCCACATCTCTACTTTCTTAAAGATCCCGGACGTGTCTTGACTGATAAACCATCATGTATTGACCTCACTCGACGTACGAAAGATATGTTCTGTTCCCGTACAATATCTGTGTACTTCATCCAGAACTACCAGTACTCCTGGTACGGCTGAAACCTGTAATTATGAAAAGTGGTATCCAGTATTCAAACCCTTATATCTCTCAGCTAGTACCTGGTATTCATTCCCTGAAACTTCACAACTACTGCCTCGTATTCAAACTCCTATTCCTCTCAACTAGGACCTGGTATTCAAACCCTGATGCTTCACAACTAGTACCTGGTACATCTAGGCCCTGCAGGTTACTTGGAAATCTACCTTTATGACACCTGGTTCTTGTCATTCATAGTAAGCATTCTCACTCCGATACCAGCCATGTCAACTGTAGGTAACACCTTCCCTCCTGACCTTGGTACCTTCTCTTAGCCTCAACTTCTGCCTCTTTTCAACCTTTTCCTATTTCATCTTACGTGTCTAACTATGTACACAATACAACCTGGGTATCATCGTGTAGTTATCACTATCCATCGGAACTTGGATCAAATGTGAGCAACATACCTGAGTTCCATAAAGTTTCGGAATTACCCTTGTCAATACTAAACATAGCTTGGCATGCCTGGCGGGAGGGTGTGTGGCTGCCACGGGAGGTGGGTAGTGTCGAGGGAGAGGTGAGGCTCACTGCTGGTCCTGGCCTCCGGTAGGAGACGAGCACCAACGTACACAATATACCAGCCAACACTGCAGCCCTTGAGGCACTCAGAACTACGCCTACCACGTGGGAATGCCTCATGTTTTGATAGTGTTCACACCGATGTAAACTACACACAGGGGAGTTCCCGTGCCTCAGAGGAGGCGTCACACAAGTGAACTGACCACGAGTATGTTAATCACAGGAAAGAAAACCAAATATTATCAGGAAGTTTGCTGGAATATGTAAGGGAGATGAGGACAGACGTTGACGATAGGAAAGGAAAAATCTCAGTTAAATGACGTAAAGTTCGGGAGAAGTTATGAATTCATGAAGGGAAGGCTAAATACAGGCTAGAGTTAGACCTGTGTAACTGAAGCTGGTGAACAGCAGAGCACAAGAGGTGGTGGAGGAGGAGGAGGAGGAGGAGGAGGAGGGAGAGAAGGTTGCCGCTGTCCGCCGGGGAGGTTGCCAGTACATGCCTCGACACGAGGAAGTTATGGAATAAAATCTAATCAAGTTGATTTGACTGGATGTAAATGATTTTAACACATTCTGTATATGTGCTTTTCTCTCCATCGACTCGCTAACTGTCTATCTCTTTTATATATACATATATATAATAT
>JAUUDZ010084086.1:6034-20081 GCA_032361705.1 Panulirus versicolor
GCGTGGCACCACACTTTCCGTGGGGGTTCGCAGCGCCATCGTATCAACCCGTCACCGACACGCCCAACGCAAACCTTTCACGCACATCTTCGGAGGTACACTGTCGTGGCGTCATACGGGGAACCACACAGTGAGCGGATGTTTAAACCCACGTCGGCGTCCGGATGCTCTGACCCGACTTGGTTTCCGTGGATGTTCACTTTATGGTAATCGTTGTAGTCTCTTACCTTACCATCTCCAAGAGCAAATAGCCATATAACCATCCTTTCATATTCTTATATATTGAAATGCCGTAAATCGTAAAGCTATCTGCCTTTGATTTACAGTCAATTGTTTAAGCGATTGTATTCATTCCGTACCTGCCCGACAGAACCAACGCTGTACAGGTAAATTTCTGATTAGATTTCGCTCGCTGACATCCTGTACATGCATCGTGAGAAGCGATGTTTCCCGACGAAATTCGAATTATAGAAATATTAAGAAATATCCTGAGTGTTATCATTCAATTTCCAGGACGTGGAATGGGGTAAGAAGGCATCGTAAACGCCTATATTGATTATGGAAGATAGCGAGGCAGGTGATGTGTGGTAACACTGTTCCTGGTAGCCACTAGGCAACGTTGCCAAACCTCGTTCTTTCAATCCTCTTGTGGCACATCATACAATATTCTCGTTTTTCTTTACCCTATGTGGGTGTATCACAGACCATGGACGACGCCTTCCGTAAGATGTATTCCATGTACGTATTGTTGTAAAAATATTCTCTGCAAATCATGACTTGCCTGTCAAACGTAAAAAGGTTGAAGTAGGAAATGTTTAAGCGAATCATTATATCCACAAATTATGTATTGCTTTAAAGTTGCATATCACTGAAATATTCACAGAGCATTTATTGTTTGAAAGTCATAACTGAGCCTTAGTAATCGATAAGGAACCTAGTTCTAGAATTGAGAGCTTTTTTGATATCTTGCATGTATTGTTTTAAGGTTTTAATTGAGCCCTTATATTCACCACAAAAAAATTTGTGTTATGGAATGTGATAGTGTCCAGTAGTTCCATGATCTTGAGATTTTTTTAAGGGAATCGTTTACAATAACTTTAGTGCGTTTTACAGCAGAGTCTAACCTGGAAATATTGGTTCATATCATCCCCATGAGCACAGTGGTATGACCTTTGGGTATGTATGATTGCCTGGCCTTTAACCTAATCCACAGGGGTTAGGCCAAAGATTTCATATTATAGTGCTAAAGGTTTTAGATTTGGGCTGGTGTGGAGAGCATAGAATGGCGTGTATGTATGGATGGATGGATAGTGTCCAAGTTGAACCCTTTATATAGTATTGCCTCAAAGGCATTGACTCAAGACCATGAGGTAAAATTACGATACACACAACACGTTATAAAGTATTTCTTTGTCAGTTCCTCTCGCATGTTGCAGAACTCTTTTTAATCTTCCTCCCAATAGCGTGTTTTTGTGGCGTTGGATAGACCTCCCTCTTGACGCCATCGTGAGAAATGAACTTCTGTCGTCATAACCATAGTTAAACGTTTGAACTCTTCTGTTTCTTACTGAAACTGAAGTCTTTATTTTCAAGAACTAGGTGATGTATAGTATACACGACATACAAATATGCCACTTGCTATATAGTTATAATTTTGATTCCATTTTACTCGCACATTATTTTCTTCAATTGCTATTCACATCATGGCAGATGCTCGAAATGATGTCTTTGATGCGTTTAATTTCCAATTTGGTTTCTCTCTCTCTCTCTCTCTCTCTCTCTCTCTCTTGGTTATTTGTCTGTTACCTAGATAGAAATGGCTTTTGTATCAGAGTGCAATTCCCTTCAGAAGTAATGCTCACATACAGGAGAGTATAGCGTATCCCTGTCATGATCTGCTTGGTGAGTGGTAATTTTTGAAGAGCACCTTGCCCCTTGTGGAATATTGCCCTGTGAAAGACTACACTAGGATCATGTGTGATTGTCTAAGCTGTTAGGGATGCATGAAAAAATGTTTTCTCTCTTGCCGTTAGTGTCATTATGGTGAGTATGGCTTGTCTTGCTGATAGCATAATGTCAAATGATGTTTTTTTTTTTACTTTTTTGTTGTTTTAATGATAGCCTGTTTTTGTTTTCGTTCTTAATCTATTGTTTTCCTTCATCGTGTGCGAATTAGTGACAAGTCTCCATCGAATACCATGTTTTCCGTGTCCCACAAGAAAGTAAAGTCTTGTCCATTTTCAGTTTGTGTATGCATGAGATTACACGGTTCTGGTCTCGTGATGATGATGATAAAAATATGATTTATATATTCATCACCAGATGTAACATTGTGGGGAGCAGTCAAGTTGCGCATTCAGCTACCCTATGTGTTCTACGACGTACAGACTGTATCTATAAGGTGTCGTTTTGTTAGGAATTTTTGCTTGGTTTACATTGTGCTGTATCTTCTTTGTTAGGAATCTGTCGCCCTACCCATTTTCCCACTTAACATCACATACCCCCATTTTTGTGTGCCTTGTCTTCATAGTCGCTCTTGTCCAAAGCTTATCGGCACAGTGTTTCTCACAACTGTTTATGATCAAGTGGTTGAGGAAGAAGGAACGATATCCCTGTCGTTGAGCTCCCGTTTCATGGGGATGTGTACTTTGTTCGTGTAAGGTCAGTCGGTTTATAAGACTGATTTTTGCTACCACAGTTTTAATGTTGGGCTTTGCGAGTCTTAAAACTTGTAAAATTACGTAGAGTCCAGGCTGTTTGTGTTTCCAGAGGATGTTTAATGGCTGTGGTAATGAGGTTTCTGCATTTCTTTTTTGTTGAAAGGACTCGGAAAAAAATCTGCGTCATATATTGTCTCCTGTCTTTTGCCGTCTGACTGTGTATTCTTTCTTTTTCTCAATGTTTTCCACTCGTTCTTTCACATTTGATGAATAACCCACAGAATTCCACCTTTACATTTTGGTTAGATGACTCCAAAGCCGATGTAACCATAATTGGTCATCCCTTTATGTCTTGATAGCAACCATGAATTATGTTATCTTATATCACCGATATTGCCTCCGACAATTCCATGGCCTCTAGCTATCCTGTATTGAGAATTTCGTCTTTCTTTTCATTGTGTTGTATGATCTTCCCAGTGCATAAATTATCAAAGATTTTCATCTGTCATACTCCCGGATTATTAATAATTTCTCCAACTTTGGTGCCTTCCACTTCATGACAAAATCCAGTAATTTTGGGTCTTTAACCTCTTGAGTGTCTGGCTTTATAATCTTTTTATTTGCTAACAGGCACGATTCTGTACGCTTCGCACTTTTCTAACCTTTTTATCTACTGGACCATGCATACTGATAATTGCAGTGTCCATAACGGTGCGTATTACTTTATCCATAGCTTCACTGAATCTCCTGTGCTTCTGTGAACTGTCAAGCACCCCAAGACTCTTTTTTTTTTCAGCCCTCCCAACAGGGGTGTATCTAGGGGAAGTAGCGCCTACGGCAAGCACTGAAATTGTGCCCCTGGCTTGATTAAAAATGTACATACATTGGATGTGTATAAAAATATATACAGTGTAATTATAAACTGCTGAAGAGTTAGGCCAAACTTAAATTTACATAAACTTTATATTTGGACTTACAGGCTTTTTTGATCAAAATTGTAATGTAGAGCCGGTAATGCAACTGATAGTAGCAAAATATTACTATAGATGAAAACTAGGCGAGTTTCGTTTTTATCTCGCAATACCAAACCGTTAAAAATGTCAGTCGGGTAGCATATGTCAAAAAAGAAACCTGTTGAGTGGCGCCCCCTTCAAGTGGTGCCCTGGGCACCTGCCCTACCTGACATACCCTAGATACGCATCTGCCTCCCAGTCCACTATTTTCTATAGTTTCCTTATTTTATGTTATGGGTGGATCCTTTTCTTCAACTTTGTCTTGTACATCTAGAACAACTTCTAAAATTTTTTTTTCTCAGGTTAAGTACCCTTGTATCTCTCACACCTGAAGTGAATCTGCTCGTGCTCTTTTACTCTTCCTAAATTCCATGAGTTCCTCTCATTTTCTGACATCCTTCATGATCCTTGAATTGCCTGCAGTTTCTTTACCTCCTCTAGTAACTTTTCCTTCTTTTCAATAGTTTCCTATAACATAAATATTTGTTCCCTGAAGGTTGCTCCCTCATTAACCCCTTACATTTTTCCCTGTTCATTTAATTGTAGCCATCTCGGTGTGATACATTTCCTCAGACGAGTACATAACACATTGCAAGCTGTGCTGAAGGTCTAAAAGTGATACCGTAAAGTAATACTTCTAACAGTTTTAGAGCTTTATAGCACAAAATGCCCTCAAGTCATTAGGACAAGTTAAATGTTCAATTGACAATTACTGTTGCTTTTTGGTAGCAATTTTTATCTTTTTTTTCAAAGCTGTACTTGTATAAAGTGATTCTTAACCATATTTGCTTACTCTTTTAACAATTGATCTTTAAAAGAACTGAACACTCTTAGGTATTCACTTTGAACTTGGGAAGCTTCAACTTCCAAGTCATGTTTTTAAACTCTCAAAATCTGGTACACATAGTATCCAGTCGATAGGTGCCCATTCAAATTGAACCCCTTCTTTTATAAAGTCTTATCCACATATCCTGCTTTTGCAAGGTAGCACCAGAAATGGATGAAGAAAAGGCTTCATTCACTCTCATGTGTAATGCACCACAACCACGGTTCCCTATCTACAACCAGGCCCCACAGACCTTTCCATGGTTTACCTGGGCTGCTTCAGATGCCTAGTTGTCCAATATGTCGCCCACTGCATATCACATTGTTCAGTTCGCTACCTTGTGCATGCCTTTCACCCTCCTGTATATTCAGGCCCCAAGCACTAAACATCTTTTTCACTCCATTCTTTTAGTTTGGTCTTCCCCTTTTCCTATCTACCTCTGACACAAGTATCCTCTTTATCAATCTTTCCTCTCCCATTCTCCTCATATGACCAAACCATATCAGCACACCATTACTTCCCCCTTTCTTTGTATGTACTAGGCCTTGCAAGCAGTAGACCCTCAGAAATCTTGATAATGAAACAGGGAGTACATATAAGAGTGGTTCCCAACCTTAGCATTAGTTTGAAACTTCCTCGTTGAGACTAGAATGTTAAGACGGTGACATTACACCATTCAACCAAAAATGTGAGATTATGTTCCTGTATCTGTTGAAAATACCGGTATATCACCCCATTTCAACTTTTCACAGTACACCTTTGCCAGATGTTGATCATGCTAGATTAATTGGAGTATATTAGCTCCTCGCTGATTTGGATCAGTCATGCTGACCATATGATCTGTCATGCAGCTAGAACATTGCTCATTTTTTAAGGTTGTTACATTTACATGTGACACTGTACAAGTAATGCATCAGTTCACACAAGGTCAGAGTATTGTGGGTACCAAAAAAATTTTCTAAACTAGAATTTACAGACACAGCTTGGAGTATTAAGATGTGATAAGTATGATAAGGAAATCTGTGAGGTTAACTCCATCTGTGGCTGGATCACTTACCAGGCAGGTTAGTTGCCTCCCAAATGTTAAACTGAATGTTGTTAGTCAGCCATCCCATCTGGAATATCATTTCTTAATGATGACCTGTAGTAATTCGCCTTTTTTCAGCATTTTAAAATCTGTCGCTCATAAGTTTTGAAATATAATACATCATTAATAGCGCAAAAAATATGTCATTTCTTTTGTACCTTCAGTAACATAAAAGAACCTGCATTTAAAGTCTGATTTCATAACATAACCCCAAAGACTCGTTCTCCAGGGTTTCCTGCAGCTTCATTGCTGCACCGTTATCCGAAGCATGGAAAGGCTGGACTCCTCTGAAGAGAAGTTCTTTGACATGATTATACTATGATACATAAAGCTTCACTGAAGGAAACTTCATTCATTCCATAACCACAAGTGGGCAGAGTCCAGTCAGGTTCTAAATTCTTGTAACATTACAATCATGAGTAACTTTCACTAGTGCTTATTATGTTAATCCATTCACTAATCAATTCTTTCTCCGTGATATGATTCAGTGATACAAACTATCACTAATGGAAAGGGAAATCAAAGCACAAGATTTTTGGAACTTATACTTTTATATAACATCTCAGAGTAAGTCACAGGCTAATTGAAAGCAGAATATTGACTAACAAACTTGTACATAATGGCAAATGAGTAACACAAACAATGATCAATGGACTCACAAATGAAAGACAGAATGAAAATAGGAAATACCAGTGAGGAGTGAATGCAATCATCTGTGATGAAGTGGCATACAGTATAATGGCTCATAATATTCATCTTAACTTTTATACTATTTACACTAGACATTTCTTACTACAGTTTATTCTAAAACTAACCTAGAGATAAAATTGTTAACATATATTGTACATCAAGATAATATACCTTTTTCAAGATATCATACATAAATTTTCACCAAAAATATAACTTCTCTTCTCCAATACCTTATTAAACTGTACAATTGACAACATTATAATTGAGCAAGCATCACTATTGTATCGGCAAATGAATGTGGTTCCTAATATATTACAATAGCCAATTAAAAAATAGGAAATGTTTCTACAGTATTCTTAAACGGCTGATGTACCGTAAGACATCACTGCATCCCATCTGCAGGTTAATAAAACCAGTGATCATTACAGTGGGCCCAGCTTGGCCAGTGAAAATTTGGACAAATGACCTACAGCAAATGCAATGAACCATGAATTTTTTACCCTGTTTGATGGAATAATACCCAGTGGATTTAACTGATATTTATTAATTTAGATCTTTGGTAAAATTTCTGGAAAGTTTAATCTTGTGTATGGTCAGTTAAACTTTCAGAAATTAAAATCAGCAACCAATCACTTCCATTGTCATAAGTTTCCAAATGTAATAAAAGAATAAAACTTTTACCTCAGTCACTTATGCTTTGCCTAACAGTGCTGGGCTCAAAGTTAGTGGTGATATAACAAAGTATAAGCTAAGAGTTCCTCATTTTATATACATGTATGAGTTTATCAGCAAGATGGTTACAGAGTGAAGCAGCCTCATGTTTAGCTGCACTCACTAGGTCAAGAGGTGAAGCAGCCATGTTAGCTGCACTTGCCAAGGGAACCTGTAAATGCCAAAGAGAAGTCTCCTGCTTTCAGGACTTGGGCAGTATTAAACTACTGCTGTCCATATATATAGCATACAAGAGGTCACTTGGCACTTACGCCCTGGAGGTGCAAATGCCCATCAAGGTCCTCCAAGATTTGTTAAAATATTAACCTTAATGACTTTGCTCCTGGAACAATTCACCTGAATGACACACCACGGGAACAAGCTTAGTGTCTTAACTTTTGGTGCTGATATAACAGGTATTGGACATTTGTTACTGTATACTGCAGTCAATTAAAGTGTCATATCAGCAGGCATAAAATATAATTTTTATCACTTACTGTCTTTGACAAGTCTCTGAAAATTTTAGGGATAACTATCCCATAATATACTTAACACAAGCTACTGCTGGACACGTCACTGAACACAGTGGATATAGATATATATATAATATATTCTGTTACTTATTATATTTTTTCTTTTTTCTTTGTGGTCCAGACCAGTGGACAAAACTGAGCCAGGCTATAGTTAACATGAGACAACTATAATATCCCAGGCACACAAAAGAATTTCAAAATCACTAAAAAAAATGAGATCCAACAACTCTGCTGTCTCTGGCAACACTAATTAATTTGTATTGAAAAAGTCTAAATGCATAATATCCAGACCTTTATATAAACACGGCTCAAAGCCTTTCCTGATGTTAACCTATGAATAATTCTCTGCAATACTTAATGCAAAGCTTTTCAAGCTCTGTTTATCTAATGCAGTAATTCATGCTTGATAGGTAAACCATACTTATCACTCAAGAAAATGGAATCACATTACACCAAGTCTGGTGCCAAGTCTTGACAACCTCATACACATAAACATCAACTTGCCTGGGGTCTAATAAACTGTATTATCCAACACTGAGTTATGTAAATACAGATTACTTGCCTTCACTTTACCCTAAAAACCAAACTTATGCAAATAGGGTACAGTATAATGAGCAAAGCTCATCCTCAGTCATTATCATTTTTTTAAGGTGATGTCCTCACACTTTTTCATACTTCCCTAGACGTGTCTTCAGAGAATCCAACTCTTGCACCACATTTTCCATCTGCATTCTCAGTGCCAAATTCTGATGAAAGAAAAGGTAATCTCATTACTTTCAAAAACCAAGACAGCAGTTGAATGAAATTGCATAAAATGAACATCTTAAGTTAGATGAGGGAAATAATCTTGAGTTCCAAAATATTTTAGTATCCTTTACTTAAGACACATGATTTGAGAAGTGTGCAGTCCTGCAGAGAAATGAATAGAGAAAAGGAAAATGGCTTGACAGTTGGAGCTCACAAAAAAAATGATACATATTGATCTGTAATTACATTACCTGCATATGTAATTTAAATTTTCTTTGTTTAGTGAGCAATGCCCTGAGCAACCAAATATAATTTTGCATTTTCTTAAATGAGTCAATCTGACATCTACAGGTGGATTGTTCATGTTCACTAGATGTATTTGTACAGAGGTACATTATTCCTGATGGTGTTGTATGGATGCAAGGCAGGGGCTATAGATCATAACACATGAAAACTTTATTACACCGTTTCTACTTACTGGAATTCTGTGAACACGGCATCTACACTATAACAACAACTTGAGTACTTTAACAGCTCCTTATCATCATGAAAAGTATTCATTCCTTTAATTCTTTCCTTGTATGGCCTGCTCCTTCGTCCTGGTATTCTTCTAGTTGCCTTAGGATCTTTACAAGCTTTATCTTGGTCCTCTTGGTATTAAAGATACCAGAACTGTTGTTTCACAGTTACATGTTGTGGTCTTATTATTGTAGTATTTTAAGAAACAGGTATGATATCTATTGCAATGAATCCTAACACCATTTTTACAGTGGTTGATATATATATGTTTTGTAGATTTCACACCATAGCTCATCCTTCTTTTCATGAAACTCGGCAAATAAATTTCCGAGGCCCTTATATTTGTATTTTATATCTTCAAAGTATGTTACAAAAATCAGTTTAATTTTAACTGCCACCATTACAACTGCACTGAAAGTTTGTTAGTTTATTTAGACATCTCTAATAATTCTGTTGAATCAGGTACAGAGCATTTGGGGCCATGAAACTCTTCCCTTCCCTTGAATCCAACTGTATTTATTTCTGCTTGGAATTGCTGCAAAGCTGTTCATCAGGTTATAAAAATAACTTATGTTAATGGGACATCTGGCAACTAATCTTTCTAGCCATAAATCAGAAATGTCTTCAATAACTTTTGTAATTTAGCCTTTTAACCTCTCTTCTGACCTGATCAATCTATGGCTAACTTTACAACTGATAAAGCTGCTTTTTCTGGTGCTGTACTTTCCTCAGACTCAATTCTGGAGGATTTTGCTTCAAATCCTTTACTCTCATTTCTTCCTATTGAACATATGGTATCATCTAAATTTTCTGGACTACATTCTTTGATTTTCTCCTTTTCCATTCCAGAATGAATAGTATCCTTTCTAGCTGCTCCACTGTGGTAGTCACTGGTGCAACTGTGTTCCTCAGGGTTCTTCTCACTATACATATCCTCTTCTGTCACTGTTCACCTTTATGCTGATGATTTCATTTTACCCCTGTATTCATCTCTCATTCCCTTCATTTCTGATCTCATTCTCATTTTCTATTGAATGTATTTCCTTTTGTAATTTAGACCTCTCTAGGGGTGAGTCGGACATGTCTTCTGTTTTCCAGCCAATTAGATAAATTTCAATTCATAACTTCCATTCTATTAGAAGTACTGGGAGTATATTTATTTCACATTGCAGTTGTCGAATGTCTTTTGGTTGTGAAGCACCCAGTGATTGTTCTGAGTGCTCTGTTGTGTATGGTTTGCAGCTTTGATATACTCTACTTACTTATAACAAGGTGGATGATCAGACAAGTTTGGCTTGTAAAGCAACATGACAAAAGATTTTTTGTCCTTTTCTCTTGAAGCATTTGTATCCAACAGCACTATTTATGCAAATCTGTTACATCTGTGATGAGTCATGGGAGGCAATGAAAATGTTCCTAAATCTCTACTTTTAGGCATTGGTCTACAATCTGGCAGGGATGGAAGTGCTTGGGGATGAGTTCAATCACTTTTTGTTGATGACACAGCACTGGTGACAAAATTGAGTTAGAAAAACAGCAGACATTGGTTTCTAAGTTTGGGAAAATGAGTGAAAGGAGAAACTTGGAGAGTGGATGTGAATATAAGCAAGGTTATTGGGTTTAGCACTGCAAAGGGGGAGGTTAGTTAGGGTGTGAGTCTGAATGGAGAAACCTTGGAGGAAGTGAGTGTTTTAGAAACCTGGGAGTGGACATGGCAGCAAATGAACCCATGGAAGATGAAGTGGGTGGAGGGTCACAGGCCCGAGGAACATTGAGAAATGTGTGAAAAGAGAGGACAAAGGACAAAGATGAGTTTGTTCAAAGGTATAGTATTCCTGACGGTGTGTTACAGATGAAAGTAGGGGCTATAGATCATAATATGAAAGATGAATGTGTCAGAAATTAAAAGTTTGAGGACAAATATTTGGTGCTAGGAGGTTCATCAAGTACGAAATGATAGGGAAAGAGAAAAGTGTGGTAATCAGAATAATGTTGAAAACTGAAGAGGGTGGGCTGAAATGGTTTAGACATTTGTAGAAAGTGAATGAAGAGAGGTTGACAAGGGAATATATGTTTCAGAGGTGGTGGGGATCATGAGGAGAAGACCAAATTACAGATGGAAAACATGCACAGAACAGAATGAACAGGAGCGAGATAGTATACCGTGCAAACTGCTGTCAACTGACTGAACCAGGGCATATGAAGTAGTTGGCATGGGAAACTACTATCAAGCACTTTTTTAATAATTACATTGTCAAGACTCAGTCTTGAATATGTAAACATACAAAAGTGAGACACCATATTATTTTTTGTTTACACAGCCTATGCAGAAATTAAGCACAAGAGGGCTGTCTCCTAAAGTTATTGCAGAAATTGTTTTGTATCTCTTATGGAGACCCTGGCAAGTTGTACATCAACAGTGTTAATCATATGTTTAGCATTAATACCATATTGTGCCATAAGCATCAGTTTGTGTCAAGCAACTGAGAGGCTAATGTCTTCAATTCATCTCCACATGATGAGTATCTCTTCTCCATACTTGTCTGCGGTTACCTAGCTCTTGTGCCATCCCATTATGCCCAGAGAAGCTGCAACACATGAGGACATTGCATCAGTGATTGCTTAATACAAAGCAGAGCATAATTTGAAATATATTGCTGAGTTTACAAATGTTTACCAGCAAATTGTCCGAAAGGAGGTTGGCAGAGCAGTTTAAGGAACTAGGGAAGTTCATTTTACCAAATCCTCCTCCCAAGTATGGAAGGCCAATGTTGATGTTTCCTAAGACCAGTAAAATGATTTGCAAGACAATTTATGAACTGGCAGACAAACACCAGCGTGCACAGCAATATATTTCAAATTATGCTTTGTATAGTTATCAATACTGCAATGTCCTACTTTGTTGCAAGTCTTCCAGGCATAATAGGATGGCACAGCAGCTAGGTAACTGCAGACAAATGAGAAAAAATATCCAGTAAACAGACAAACAGCACAGACTCGAGCCTCATAGTTGCAAGACACAAACTGATGGTAATGAAGCATTATCACATTAGTGACATACATAATTAAGACACGATACAAGATTTAACATATTAGGCTTGCCACAATCTCTTTACCAAAAGCAAAATATGTTCCACAACAAATTAGTCAAGGGCCTTCCCTTAACTTTCAACAAATATCCTTCTCCAGGGGTCCTTTCTATCTTTCTGAGGTTCCTGCAAACTCAGAAAGCTGGCTACATCCACTGGTCCTGACCATAGTACATAAATGTTGTGTGTGTCTATATAGAGAAAGTGCAGGAAAACTAAGAGCTTGGTGTCCTCTTTATAATAATTGCATTATGGGCAGGGGTCTTGGAATATGCCGAACTGGTGTAAGTAGTGATGGGTGATGTCCAGAGTTTAATGGGAGTGAGACTCATGTTTGTCTGGAGAGTGTGGTTTTTAATGGGAGTGTGCCTGGTGGGTTAGAATGTAAGACTTAGTTGGGAGATCAGTTGTTTTGTGCTTTTTGGGTTTGAGTGTTTAGTCAGTGTTGTATTTTTTTGTGTAGGTAAGATCTGTTAGAAGAGTTTGATGAAGGGTTAGCTTTTTATTTCTGTTTGGGGACTGGTTGTCAGTTATAGATTAGTTTGGGTGCGAGGGGTCTACTACTGTTGCATATTAGTATCCCTTGTTTCCTTCCTCAAAACATATCATTCTATCTGTCAAAGGAGTTTCCCCTTTATTCATGCTTGGTTGTCTAGCTTCTTAACCAGGCACCCATTCAGAACACTGTCAAATGCTTACTGGAAGTCCTTACACAAACAATTCACCAAGCCTTCCCTTTTGTCCATGACATAGCTCATGTTCTTGTAAAAATCCATGAGGTTCACACTTTAAAAGAGGTTTCTGCATGACTGCCTCAACCTCTTGCTTTTCCTAGGGTATGTGACTGATGTTGCCAGTTCCAATCAACAAGCCATGCTTGGTCTCTACAGACATGAACCATTTACAATTATGCTTTTCAGCGATCTTGAAAACTTGATTTCTCATGTCAAGATGCAAACAGACACACATTCCATTCCTTGTTTGTTACAATCAGGCTCTTCTTAAATTTTTCAAAAGATCATTTACATAATATTTCACCTTAAGTGATTCTGAAGTTTCCTTCACTGAACACAGAATATTAACTGTACAATATTGAGCATACATGTGCCAAATGCATCATTTGAACGAATGTACACTGTACAACCTTAACTTTCAGCAGAAAATAACCATTGCACAAGAGATGCTTTCTTGCATCTATAACCATTGGAAAGTCTGTGCAAGTCACTTTTAAGAAAAGTCCCCCAGGCTGACTGCTATAGGCCTCTCATGAGTTTCTAATGGTTTTCACTCACATTTAAAATTAAGCTCATGTCTGATTCCACCAATTATCCACAGATGTCAGTAGCATTTTCCCGACTGGGGATGTTCCTATACATACAGTGATGTGACACAAGAACACCTGTATGTGCCCATACACTACTTTTCACATGAAATAGAAGAGAAAGAAAGGTTTGTTTTTAGCAGGAAGAATTGGAACTGCAGCTAAGCGACCATCATATTTCTAATGATTTTCTGATAATGAAAAATTATAAAAATTTCTAGAGATAAAATTAATGAAAGTTTTGTTTAAGTTGCAGCATTACACATGCCTTCAAATGGCATTCATTTTATAGTAGGTGCTTAGATGATCATGAAGGAATTACGTGAGAAGCATCTTATGATATTTTATGTAAAACATTCTCATACACCAAATAAAACACAAAGCACATAATAAAAAAGCACATAATAAACACCATATAAAACACAAAGCACATAATAAAACACAAATGGGAATTTAGCTTTAGAAACTTCATATCGTAGAAAGGCTGATTTTTGGTGATAAAATCATTTAAACCTGTAAACGAAGTTCTGTCTTGTAAATATGGATGTAACATGTATGTATGGAGTGCTCAGTGTGTATGTATAGTGTGAAATACCTGAAAAAAAAAAATTTACTTCACTAAAGTTGATTTAGTGTGAAATCATGCCTGGAAAAAATGTACAATAGGCACCTATACTCCTTCCTGACTTCTCAACCCCCACCAGAGTGACACAGTGGAAAGTATTACTTTCTGTGTATGTATATGCATAAGGACATGATGTATATATGTGTATGTATGAGTGGAAGGGCCATTCTTTGTCTGTTTCCTGGTGCTCGCCTTTTCCTGCAGGAGTGAGGTAGCATCAGGAAAT
>JAUUDZ010084197.1:0-20081 GCA_032361705.1 Panulirus versicolor
CTAGGTAAAGCCAGGTACACCTGGTGGCCGCCGTCTGCGACCGCCCATGTAAGCCGGACACAACCAGTGCTTTTATGTATATCAAACAGTTCCTTCTCTTAACTCGATCATGCAGGATTTGGATCAGCAAATGCACCTCCGTTAGGGTCGTTTGTGTTTATGTAATGACATTCTGATATCGTCTTTATCTTTATATGCAAAAGCCGGTCTCTATAGCCCTTTAAATCGAGACAGTTTTATTTTTTTTTTTTGTTTTTTCTTTTGCCAGCTAATAACGTAGCGAGATTTTTTGTATATTAGTGTTAACGAGATTTGCGTTTTATCTCGGTAATAAGAGAGTCCACAGGTAAGTACGTGCAGGAGAATTACTGTATCAGGTTGATTGTTTGGTAAGACTTTAAGCTTATCAGCTGCCAGGGTCGTTAAGTCCGCCAGTGTCACGGTATACCTGCCAACGGAAAGGTACTTTGATACTTTCAGAAGTTAGAAATAACTCTTAAGACCACATGCATCCTGTACGGCCCTTGGCTGTAGCGGGAGAACCGGCCAAGCCCCCAGCTGTCGTACCGACGCACCTGTACCAATAAGTCCACTTCTCTCATGGTCTCTGCGAGTGTATCAGGTTAGCGAACCGGGAGAGAGCACTTCACAATATTACTCACTTGGCTGGAGAATATACCATGATGATGTTAACCTTGTTAGTGCATGTTGGGTGGGTCAGGTAAAGTATAGCCTATCATTACCCAGGATCTGTCAAGACCGTGTACAGAGGCAGGCTGTGGGGTGCCGTATTTGTTAGACTGAGGGATATCAAGAGTGTAACATATCCATCTTAAATATTTATCAGTGCGGTAGACCGTCGCATGCCATATATATTTTAATATATATGATTTTATTTGTAGTTGATTTTCCTTTTATGACCTGTTTATGATCTGTTTCTCTCTTATAAAAGGGGATATTTTTTGTCAGGATTATATTTTGAAGTCAGGTTTCGCTCTGGGTCGAATCTTTCAAGAGACATGATGAGAAATGATTCGTTATCATCGATTCGTTATCATCAGAGGCGCTGCTTTGTGTCTCCGTCAGTCTCGGGTGAACGAATCTTTCCCTCTCGCTTCCTCCCGACACGTCACTAGGATTCATCGCTCAGCGCTGTTTTTGAACGCCGTTAAAAAAATGAAATTTATTCGTCAGAATATAGAGTGGATGGCTCTCCATTTTTTTTGTTTTAGCTGTGACTAATAACTTCCTCCTCAATTTCTGCTCGTTTCTCTCTCTCTCTCTCTCTCTCTCTCTCTCTCTCTCTCTCTCTCTCTCTCTGGGTGTGTGTAGGGAACATGGAAGGAGGCAACACAGTTGTGGGAGGTAGGTAGCGCTGGTAGGCTGACCAGGAGCACAATAGCGGCTGACCCTCACCATCTGCTGCCAACCCATCGCTCGTCCGTCTTTATGTGACACATTTATGTGTGTGTTTCAGACATTTACACGTACAGTGTCGATCAGGTTTCTGTATAACTTGTAGACTTACTTGAATTTTGTATCCAACGTTTAAGAATATGATGATTGCTGTGTATAAACTGCAGTGTTAACTTGTCGTAAACATTTATGACTGGAGTAGTACCCCACACGGCTGACTAGTTGTTTTCATAGAGAATTATTAAAACGAAAGGAAAATGGGAGATATGAAGCGAGCCACATTTTCTTTGAATCAAAAATAAGAATGTTTCTGTTGGGTGCATCTGTCGTGCAGGCATAAAGGCCCTGGAGGCAGCGGGGTCTGCCTGTGTCACGTCCAGGCCGCCGCTACCCCTAAGTGAGGACTCTATTAGGCTCGGCATTGGTGGGGCGTTAGTCCTCTTTGTGTAGGGTGGCAAGGAGCGGGGAGGGCGTGGAGTTACGGGAATCGAGAGGGAGGGAGAGGCTTGGCAAAATGGGGAGCACAGGAAGGGAGTATGGAGTAATGGGAAAGGTTGGAAGATGGAACAGGGGGAAGAGACTTTACATACGAAGGTCATTAGGAACTGTGTTGTTATGAGAAGTTTGTCCGTGTTGACCTGCAGGACACGACAGGGGAGGAGGGAGATCTGGGGTCACATGTAGGGCACGTCTGGGTCTGGTATGTTGTCACGACGACTTAATCTGTGTTGCAGTTCTTCCTTCATCAGGAATGTTGATGTTCTTTTAGGGAGTTGGAATACAGCCATTTTGGATCTAAGATGTTCTCACTGGATCTTGGATGTGATAGGTCTTAGATTTAAGATGCTGTCCCTCCTGGATGCTGGCTTGTGTTCGTGGATCTAGTATGTGGAAATATCCGACTTTGTTGTATCTTAGTTTGCTGATAGATAATGTGGTTGTTTGTACATAAAGGGCATTGAACACTGAGGCTGATGTATACCGCGGACAAAAGCCTGTTGCCGGTAAAAGCGCTGCTAATTGAGATGAATGTTTTCTGTGTAATGCATGCCTGCATGTGTGGAGTTAGGTAGAGTCTAAACGTAGATTTAATAGAACTTTTCGAGCATTAGCCACATACACCCACTTATACACACGAACCCTTCCATCCACGTATTTAGTCAAACCAACTCGCATATTAACCACCTCTTCTCTACACACACATAAAGAGACAGACTTTCTTGTACGTGTACATATAGATAAGACAAACGGACGGACAGACACACGTTTGGAGACAGGTATACTCATGAAGTCATTTCAGGCAGACTCACACAAGAAGGGTTGGCGTTTATTACCATATATATACAGAGAGAGGAAATTATAATTACGTCTCAGTTCATTCGCAACATTACCTTAGGAGATTATTCAGTATTTGTTGGTTAAGTTCAGTATGTTGTATTGTGGAGAAAACACATGGGAGATAGAACCCTTGTACAATAGATGGTGTTTCAGTAGCATTCACCTGGACTGTATATCATGTCATATCTTTCCTTTCCTCGCTGGTGGTCAGTTAACTACATTTTTGTATTGTCAGACCTCGCCGGTCACTATTTTTCTCACAGAAGTCTTGGACGCAGGCTAGTGTGATGTGCCATGGACCGTTGCGGTGTGACTCCAGTCCACACACACACACACCTCCCCTTTCTTACATTTCTCCTTATGTATTACCTGTACATTTGTTAGTCTCCTTTACTTTACAAGTATAGGATTTTTTCCCCTTACATACTCGTTGCCTTCAGCACTCCCATGCCACTGATTCCAGTACTCCAGTTTGTTTCCCACCCTAACCTACTCCCCCCAGATTACAGTAATCCTCCCCTCCACTTCCGACCTTACCAAGAGTTTTCGTCGTGTTTTTTCCCAGTGTGGCAGACGGTGTTTACCGTGACCCCCAACTCTCCAGCGTAGGCCAGCAGCACACCGGCCGTACACGACATATCTTTGTTACTAGATTATACCTGAGGGTGGTGTATTAAAGTCTTCTCCAGACGCTGTACCGTGGGATATGGTGTAACCCTCGTTCCTCACTTGCCCTCCTTGTCTGTCCACCGGCAGCAGTGGTGTGGTAGGAACTCGTCCCCTTCGACTCGACCTTTAGCATATAGATAGGAAGTAGCCTCTCCCCTCTAGGGAGGGGGGATCCTTAGATTTAAATAACCAGTTACTGCCGTCCCTTCGCGTCACCATCACCACCTTTCCTCACCACACATAATCTTCTGCTCCTGCTGGTGACACACTAGGGGTCTTCATACCCCTCCAGTCCCTCCACCCTCCAAATCCAGTCCACCCTCCCCTCCTCACTCAGCTCCCTTCCTCCTCCCTACCATAAATAGACCTGGGGGAGATCATTCATATGGAAATGAGTCGCCTGGAGTGTCCGTCAAATCATATAATAAGTCTCACAATAAAACTCATAATGAACGGAATTGCCCCAGCCTCCCATGGCGGCAGGCCGGGTGATTCACTCCTCGTCAAGTATCGCTGGGGAGCATCACACCATCCATGCTGGGGATCTCCTCCCCGCCCGTGCTGAGGAGCATCACACCATCCATGCTGGGGATCGCCTCCCCATCCGTGCTGGGGAGCATCACACCATCCATGCTGGGGATCGCCTCCCCACCCGTGCTGGGGAGCGTCAGCCATGAGGTAGTGCCAAACTTTGCGCCGGGGAAGTGTTGGCATTTTATTGCCATTGACGTCATTGGTGGTGTGTCTGGGCCGGCCTCCCTCAACTGCTGCTGAACTCTAAAAGTCTTCCAATCCTCGTATTTACGCAACCGCTGTGACAGGTTTATCGCTAATGCAGTGTTCAGAAATCGATAGCGGGGTGGGCTGATGCTCAACAGACGAGACTAACACGAAATAAAGCCATTTTTATGAAGGTATGTGGACGCGGGGAACAGCTGGGTTATTGTGGCTGCCTGACTGGTCCTGACGCTTATGACAGATTAAATCACACGGTTTTGACACCTTTATAACTACACTTCAAGCGCTCCCACCCCGCCCATCACGGCGAGGAGAGATGGTAACGGCTTCCATAATGACGTGTTGGGGTGTCTCGTATATATTAGTCTGTCAGAGGACTTGATGCATGAGAGAGAGAGAGAGAGAGAGAGAGAGAGAGAGAGTTCAAGGTTTATACTGTATACTGACTGGCTGGTTAAGGTAGATATTTTGGCTTATAGGCATCGTGTTCACGGTAGCTGATAAAGTTGTTCGTCTTAGGAAAGTGATATGCGTCGAATATTAGCTTCATATATTTGTTTGGAGGAGAGTTCAGTCTGAAAAAGCGTTATGAAGTTAGTTTCACGCAGGAGTTAGGCAGACACTGAGAGCATATCTCATCTGAGACTTAATTCTAGGACATCAAGTGGAGCGTAGTTGAGGAGTTCACGTGTGAGCAGGGGTATGTAAACACTCCGTTTTTGAGAGGAAGTTAATTCATATGAGTTGAATACCTGGAACGGTGAAGGCAACATCATTAAACCTGATGGTCTGTTGTGTCGAACATATAGGAACAATTTGGTTTATCCTTACTACGTCAACACCTCTAAGTAGCAAACAGTAATCAAACACCCAAAATGTTTAGCCCAAATATGTTTCGGAAGAGATAGTTCGGACGGTGCTTTTGAGCCACGCTGTTTCCCATTAAAATCTTTTCGCAATACTATTTGTATGAAGTCATTTCTTGTTATATTTCATCAGTGAGACCCAGAGAGGAGTGTGACGAAACTCCGTGTGCTTGTTCCTCGGGCTTGTTGATTTATCAGCTTGTTCGGCTTCCCTTATAATGGATAAGCAATCATGAATCAGTTTAGAATGCTGTGAGCTGAATCATTTGTCATAAGTTGAGATGAGAATGATTAGAAGACATGTAATGGTGTGAGACACATGTTTTGCTGAGAGATAGTTGTCTTTACATGATCATGATGGTATTGTCCACGGGAATTGTCCACGGGAATAACTGATTTGTGAGATGCTTTAGTGAAAAAAGATAAGCTGATGTTCGCCAAGTATTCTCATCATGGTCATCTTGTTTTTACTGTACAGATTTTACTAAAATCGCAGGTCCTGCTCTCATACAGTCTATCAGCCTATCTTTTCACCCCACAACATCAAGTCCTCTCCCAATTCCATCAACGTCACACACGCCTAATCTGAGAAAATTTGTTGTCTCAGAAAAAAACGAAAATGAAGGCAGAGGTGGCAGGGTAGTAAGACTGCGTGTTACCCTCAACCCTCATCTTACACTAATTAAACACCAATTAGCGTTTCTTTGTTATTATTCCTCCTCACCAGGTAGATATGTCTTATCTTATCAGTCTTCCTCGCGGTTAACGAATCGGTCGACTCAGTATGTTTTTCTTTCACCGCATTGTCGTGACGTCTCTCACCTGAGGGTGATTCCTTCACCTGACCCATCATTACCCAGTAGACGTAGTGTGTGCCTCACCTTCCCACCGTCCCTCCTTCGTAGGTCTGTCCGGTTCATCCTCTGAGACCTTCCCGAATAGACGTAGAGCCCTTCTTCAGGCAGAGACGGCGCCGTTCATCAGGTAGAGGTAGCAGCCATTACCAGGCAGAGTTGATGTCCCTCGCTAAGTAGATGGAGTGGACGGAGTAGTCCTTGGTTGTACACTACAAGGGAACTAGTTCTTGTAGTTTTATGGTCGCTTGTAGTAGCCATATGATTTGCATTTTACTTCATAAGTTTCTTGCTCATTCTTTGCCGTTGAAGATCAGTATCGTCTTTCATGCAATTGTGAATTTTGAGTTCTTTGACTTCACAGTTGCGCGTACTTGGGTATCGGTGGACGAGTGGTTTAACCGGGTAGTGTTGGTGAGGGATTACGATACAGTGGGTGCCGGGCACGTGGACCACAACCATTCATCCTCCTGCACCGTTCAACCACCACATTATTCGCGCATGAACAACCTCGGGCCACGTCCCACGCTGCCCCCACCCGGAGACTTGTGAAACGTGGATTTTACTCAGCGTAAACCTGCGGGATTTTTCTTTTTCTTTTTTACGTATCCCGGAGCCGTCGGGGGAAAAATATTAGAAGGTAAAAGTATAATTTTCAGTAACGTTTTCGCTTTATAAAGTTTAGTGGGAAAGAGGAGCTAGTTATGAGCATAACATTTTTCTTAGGGCTCCAAACTTTTGCCGTAGCACACCAAGGGTTTGATTGCAACAATTTTTTTCTTCTTCTTCAGAACTTTGTCGGTGAAGGGGCGTGTTGGGAGGGTGGGGGAAGGTGGAGGAAGGGGTCACGGTGATGCACCATAAAGATGGTGGAGGAGAGTGGCTTTTGCCCTCGATGACGATCATCTGCAAGTAGAACTGCTTTACTTGATGCGTTTTCCAGAGCCGGACGTTAGGGAGAAAAGCAGAAAGTGCTACTGTCATGGTAACTGAAGAAGGATTCTCTCGCTGGTGTTTCAGAATGTACGTTCCAGAGGTATTCGTCTGTACGCAGGTGGTAGCTACTCACCACGGGCTAATTCGCAGTTTTTTCGCACCCTAGGTATGGTTGGTGCCAGCAGTTGTGGCACACTGTGCGGTAGTCTGGGGTTGCAGAGGAAGACAGACACTAACAGACACGCGAGTCTTTTTTGAGCTTGTTTGTAATAAGAGAAGAGATTGGAAACACATACCTTAGAGTAGATAGAGTTGAAAAGCAAGTAAATGACAAGAAATATCTGTAAACTTCTATAACTACAGAGGAACAGACGGCGTTGGTCATAGACTTTGATATACGCAACAAACCTTTTTTAAACGTATTTGTGTTTTTGATTCCATTTTACTCTTGTTGGTAAGTCATTCCATGCGCTGACCGACTGTCTCACTGTTGTGCTCAAACTGTGTCGATGGACTTTGTCTCGACTGTCGTGTGTTTTCACTGTGTTCGTTGGTGTGGATCTGAAACCATTTTTAAACACAGATATGGTTTAGAGTGATAGACTTTTATGCCTCTGTTCCCTCATTTGTCACCCGAATATTGCCAAGTTCGTTCCCATTTGTCAGTTCCATGTTGGGCGCTTGGGACGGGCCGTTCCTCCGCCCATGTGCAGGCGTGTCACTTTGGGTAATATACGCTATGGGAGGAGATACATCCTGGTGTGTCGTGCGTTCAGATATACTGTAAAGTGAACCGTCCATAAAGAAGGAAATGTACCATTAGTGTAACTGTGACTCCTTTGAGGAACACTGGTAATTGGCCCCAGCATTATCATATTTATTCATCATTAATTTTATTAGATTTCGAAATATATATGTGAATCAGGAAATATCATTTGATTTTATTTAAAGTGACCGACATGGCTCGGGTAAATAACATGCCCCAGTCAAGGCCATCTCGGATGAGAGTAAAATGTTATTGAGAAAGAAATGAGAAATCAATCAAAGCTCCTCAAGTGTAAGTAGACCTAACTCTGGAAGGAAGAAAGGTTATATGAAGAGGATAAGACAGAAATTTGAAGATATTTCCATAGCTTAGGTGTTCGAGGGAAGAAGGAGGCATTATGACAGCCAATCTTCGAGTGACAGGTCTCCACACACAAGCTATGGGAAGCAGCGAAATGATGTTTCACACCGCGTTTGAAGGAGACATTTGGAGGCACTAAGGAGTGTTTACAATAATATGTTTTATTTCATTTTTGGTGAGAGCTTGTGAACGTTGTGGACTGTACTTAAGCTGATGTAATTACCATTGTTACGATCTCGTCAAATTCTCGCACACATCTCCCAATACCAGTGCGTTTTGCCATACTGAAAGCTTCCTCGAAACACCTTTGTTTTGTTACATCTGTGTTCGTTTCGTCCACCGTGAAACCCTTCTTACAAGCTCCCTCCCTCCCTCCCTCACTCTGGTTCTTCCCAGAATATCTCAATACAAAGAACCATGGCAATCCTTGTTGCCCAAGGGCTAAGCTTCCTTGCGTAAGTTGTCTTGGGATTTATTTTTTCCTCGGTGGAGCCTTGGTTATGTAGTAATCAGAACACTCCCATCTTCCCCTTGCCTTCATCTACTCCCACCTCCCCAGGACTCTTGTAGTCTTACTTTGCACTTGTTATCCACATCCTTGATCGTTATGCACTTTACGGTAGGGCTGAAGGTCGGATCAAGAGGAACATTGACCTCGGCTATATGCCATACCATGACAGCTGGGGATATTGCTGCTCGATCATATGAGTGGAGCGTGAGCCTGCCTCCTGCTGTGGGTCTTAGTCCCTGAGGAATATACTTCCCAGCTCTCGCGCACCCACAGGTGGATGAATGTACCCCTGTAAGTCACACTCTGCGTAGTGGACGCTCGTGAGGGAAGAGAGTTTCACGCAGTATATGCTTGGCAGTAGATGGTTCAGCCTTCATTCAGACAGTTCATCTGGGCCAGTGATCCCTCTCATCGATCCATGACAACGTTGGATCATACTCAGGGTTAGGTTGTGGTGTTATTGGCGTGTCAGGTTAGACAAGGTAGGAGTAGTTGCTACGGCATGGTAGTGTTCGGTTGGGATGAGACTGATGAAGTCATATGTTTCTTTGGTTCTGGGCAACGTAGTAAACTGGGGCCTCTAAGAGGCTTAATATCGATGATCTGTAAGTATATTGAACATTTTCGATTTTAGTTTCTCTTTGCCCTTTCCATGAAACCGTGATGAACGGATCAAAACAGTATTAATATGGAATGATAAAAGTTAACTCAGTACAAACATAGAAAGCTGTGGCTCCCTACAATCGCCGGATTTATCTGATATGGGACAGGTTGTGTTGGATATATATAGGAGGCTAAATTTAGGATAGGTAGGGTTGAGAGAGAATTTGAATTTGGTTGTTAGGGTTTCAGATAAGTTCGATAGGGTTGAGATGTGTTATGTTTGGTAGGTTTAGACTGTTTATTATTGAACCTGATGGTTTAAGTTGATCTGGCTTGGGTTGTGCTGGGATGGTCTGAGACATGTTTGGCTGGTTCAGTCTAGTTTAGGGAAGCGTCAGTCAGTGTGACGTCAAGCGGTATAAGTCTTCACGCAGCTCGATACAACGAATGAGAAGTTCAGATAGACTCAGAAGAAAGTAGATGTTGGTTTTGAAGGTCATGGATAACGTCAACTGGGCAATGAATGTGTGATGTGGCTCTTCTCTTAACTCGTGTGGTGTATCGGGTATGCCTCACGTAGGGTGATACAAGCCGAGAATATGCCTCGACACCGTAGGGTTGTTTGCCATTCGTATATCGTACAGCATACAGGGTAGTGTGTGTATATATTTTTCTTCATGTCACATGAGAGTATGTGATGCCGATAGTGGTGTGGACGCAGGAGTCATGGTTAGAACCCTTAATTGTATCTCAGGATCATGATCTGTTTGCTGATGTTCATTACAAAGGAGGATTCATGCATCTGTTAACGATGGTGTGGGACGTGTATAAGGGCCAAGACGGTATAAAAACATGGCCATCTGTTCGCCATTCTGTTACATGTCGTTGATTTGACTCTGATACAGAGAGCGTTAAGACTTTTTTGCGCTGAATCAGGCGACCGTATTAAACGATAAACCATTTATTCATTCGAAAAGTGAAGAATTATTTTTCACTCTTTTTAATGTTAATGCAGATAATAAGATGACCCTCAAAGTGATAACCTGCAGTTTTTCCCCCACATATCACTGTAAGTCATCATGATTAGTATGGGAAGAGTCTGCTAGGGGAGTACGGGAGTTCCTGGCGGCTGGGTGGGTGCTTAAGGTGGTGAGGGTTTGGTCGCTCTTCATATGGTAATGAGGTGTTGGCGGGACGGTTGTTTAGCCAATTAGCTTTATTTATGGTCGTACCAACCATCGTCAGTGGTCAGAGTAATTGGTACGTACCGCCGCCCTGCGGATGTTCCCTCCAGGAAATCGCGAGTGATAACGGGGGATCTTCTGATTAACTGACCTAATAGCTTCATAACGAAGGTACGGTCGGGATATGATATTATCTCAGTGAGACGCGTGATGTATGGGAAATGAATAGTATACGTGAAGCTTCCCCACACTGATGGATTACTTTTCCTGTACGTTCGTGAAGCAGTAGTGTTCATGGGTATGTCGTTAGGTTCGTCTGTTCACTATCTCGTTAGACTGAAGGAAGTAATATGTCGAGAACCAGGTTTAGATGTGAAGGATGGTCGCATACTCGTGTTGCTGTAGGGTTTAGTGGGGTCAAGGAGCATAGACCCCCCCCCCCCCCCACACACACACCCCACCCCCCGACTAGCCAGGTGCAACATAGTTCGCCAGGTGGTTCAAGGCAGATGTATCGCCGCGTAGAACAAGTCCGCAAGACTGTGGAGCAGCGGCTTGACTCGCTGGGTCTGGTGTTGACCAGACTTTACGCCGTGAGTCACTGGTGCGGTCGTCTTTGCACCGTGTAGTTTATGTGCCACACGTATTTCGATGTAATCTTCTTCATCAGTCGTGCGTACACGTTAGATTTTAGTGTTTGGGGAACTTGCAGGTAGGGATAGGGAAAATGCTTCTCTGCCAGGCCAATGCTAGTAATACTTAGATTCGCCTTTGTTTTGCTCATGGATATTCGAATGTCTGAACCAGTCCATCGTCTGTATGAATGCTGCATGTCCAATCTGTAACTTGTTCTTCTGATTTGAGCTTTTACGTAGATGTTAAATATTAAGGTCTGGTGGAAGGCATTAGTTGCCTGGAATCATTCATAAGATGCCCGAAGCCTCGAGCTTATGTGAGTGCAGAGCAAATGGTCGCTGTAGGTAGAGACGGTAGATATGTGGGATGGTATTTTGGAGGCTGGCTCGACTCGTGTGGGTGAACATTAAAAGATAGAACATTTTCGAGTTCTCATAGCTCAGTATTTCCGCCATGAGTGGTGTAAAGGTTCAGAGAGGTTAGAAAACAAACAAGCGGAAGTGAAGTGATACTGTGAAAAACAGAGTATTGACGGTGGTATGAAGACTGCATCAGATCCATGTTCAGTAAGCGAAGCTGTGGGAAGAAAAAACCCTGAAGCTTTGTTGTAGGGATACGTTACTTGTTTGTCAAGACCTAATTGATAATGTCAGTTGCACGAGCAGTCTAGAAAAGGTTATCACTCATCAGGGCCGGGTCGGCTACACCTGAACGTCCCTGCAATTCCATTACAATTTACATGAGTTTCCAAAACGGTGCACACGTACCCAGTGTATATGTACGAATGTGTGTAAATGTGTAACCTTGTGGGCTGTCAGTGTATAGCAGTGAGACGGCTGTGAATAGATTCAGTGGAGTAACTGATTCAATTAAATGGACCTTGTGATATCAGAGAGGTTAGGTTAAAGGTCGAGAACCTCCAGAATGCAACCGCAGTATGTTCGGTGGAAGCAGTAGCTTGGGGGTGGCAGCCAGAACAAGACAGTTTTCCTTTGATAAAGACTGAGGTAAGATAAGTCTGGTCACACTCTGTGGTCGTGCATTGACACCCCCACCAGGGGAAGGGTTGTAGTTGGTGAATGGAAGGTACTGTGAGATTGTTGTAAAGTTCATGAAATTTGCTCCCCTTACAGTAGGATGGTTTTTACCTACAAATATTTGTAGGCACTTACATGGGTTGTCTCTGGCTGTATACAGTTAAGAATTTGTCTTCACGTGATTGATTCTTCTCTAGGTGCTGAAGATAGGAAATCTAATAGCGTTCCTTTACCCTAGTTTGTTCGTCTGATCTTGGAATTGAATGTACTTTAGTTTCTTTGTTTTACTTACAGTAGAGAACGTCTCTATATAACATAAGAATCATAAGGAATATGTCTGTACTTCGTGATACTTTGGTTTAAGTATGATTATTGAAGACCATGACTCAAGTAAGTCTTATGTTAGTGAGGAAACAACCTGAGGACAGTTTTGAAGATGATTTTCGGGTTGACGAGGTCCAATTCAGAGGGTCTGAATATTTATGTAAATATGATACGCAATAGTTGCTTCGTCTTGCTAGGAGAGGCTGCTCCCTCATCTGTGGCCTTGTACAGAATGACAGCGAACTCTCTCAAATGTCCAGCTTTGCGAAAGAATGTCTTCATGACGCTTGATAAAATGTGTTGTCGTAAGTCTGATCCATTAGGCTGTATTTTTTTCGTATCAGTCGTTGGTATGTATCTCACGGTGCAGAAAATACTTTCGTGGATACTGATGATACAGCCCCTGGCTGCCTGCCTGCGTGCATCAGACTGCAGAGGCTCATGACGACTCGGGGATAATCGTGGAGCGGTGGTCTCTGCCTCATCCCTGGGGAGCGATTTGTCTCCTGGTGCCGATCACCACAGGTGGCCTCTGATGTGGGGTTAGTCTGCCACGTCCAGCAATCCTGGATCCTTCACACACACACACACACACACACACACACATAATTAGAGGACATGATATGAAATTAAGTATGAAACGTGTCAGAAGTGATGTAAAGAATTACTTTCGTAGCATGAAATTAGTGGTATAATGGAATTAAATGAATCAAGAACTTATTCATGTGGACACCGTACAGGAGTTTAGAGAATTGTGTGTTAGAGAAAGTTCGATATGGGGCGACACGAGTGTAAAACTCCCTCCCCGTGCAACACATAGAGGTAATTACACATTCCGTGTGTGTACTTACCAACAAATAGGTCATTACTCACACACGGAATAGGATCATGACGTGAGTCCCAACGTTATCAGTACAGAAGTTGTATCTACGATCAATCACGCCACATTGTTAAGGAGGAACGATTTCGAAGGAGTAAAAACAGTGTCTCAATCTACTTGAAGGTTAGACAGTGACTCAGCCACCCATTTGAGGGTGCACGATATTACGGCTTGTGATGACGGGTTGTAAGACAGTATAATGCCCTGAACTGTGTAACTGTGGCTTGTAAAGAGTTGATCCCGCGTGTTGTCTGTTGCGCTGGTCACGTTAATACCCTGTTCTAGTGGTAAATACATGATCGTGTTCCTTCATTAAATTTTATTAACACTTTTCTAGTTTTTTATGATGGAGGTGTTGTATCACCCCGTCATTACCCATCATCACCGCCCTTCCCTACCTACCCTGTGGGGCCGGTCAGCCATTAACCCGACCTGTCCTGAGGAAGCCAGTCCACTAAGATCCCTACCTGCCCTGGGGAGCCAGTCAGCCATCACCACCCACCTGCCCTGGGGAGCCAGTCAGCCATCATCACCTCCCTGTCCTACGTTAGTCAGTTAACCAACATCACCCACTTGCTTTAGGGGAACAAGCCAGTCATCCATTATCACCTCCCTGCCCTGGGGAGCCAGTCAGTCATTACCCCCACCTGCCGTGGGGAGCAAGCAACTCAGCCATCACCCCCAACACTCCCCTTAGGGAGCCAGTTGGTTACCGGGTAATTCGTCTCACCACCTTGTAATCACCAGCCATTACTTCCCTCAGTATTAAGACCGACTCCTAACTGAGGAGGTTATCGACCTAGATGTCTGGTAACAAGTAAGCTGAAGCTTAGCACGGCCAGGATAACACACACGCCGGGTGGTCCACATGTGGCCGCTCTGGACCGGGTCGGGACAGACGACGTGGAACACACCTACCCAGAAGAGGAACGTCATCCTTGTTGGTACAAGTGAATATTGATCGCCAGCGTATTAACTGTCTGTCAATACGAGCTGAGCTACGTACTCTGTAAAGAGTCTGGGGGAAATAAACTGTCGTTCTGTCCGTCTGTTTGTAAACCATTGTATTGTGAGTTAATACAAATCTCTAACTTGTACAGTAGAGGTAACTGCATCATTATTGAATGTGTTATGAGGAACGTTGCTCTCAGACGCGCCTGTGCTTCCATAGGAAAAGTTCATGAGAGGAAGCCGTTGCCGGCTTTAGATGGAAGTGCGCCTCATGCAGGTTATACTTGTTAAGAGTGTCTTCCACTCCATACCTCCATCTATTCCTTCGTCTTCCTCAGGGGAGGTTGAAGGATCAAGGCTCCACATCCACTCCCTCACAACAGCCATTCCATCCTCTATTCTTTCTAGGTGCTCGTGCTGTCTCATCAGTGTTGTTTTTATCTATCTTCGCAGTAGAACTGCCTTTTCAAATTTTCGCTCATGTTTTCAACCCTTGTTCAAGATGCTGTCATTTCAGTTGCTTGTGGTACGAAAGAATCTAAGTCACGTAAACACACAATCGCGTCAATATCACCATTGTATTTCAGTGTGATAGATTTCTTGCTGGTGTCCGACTGTGGTTATGGCATTAGAATCATTAGAGACAAGGGGCTCCGGGGATATGTTGTGTCAGCAAATCTAGTGGACACATGGAGGGTGTAGGGAATCGGCGTATTGTGAGGACCAGGTCACCCTCGGGGGCGCGTGAGGGTGAGCGAGCCGCGCTAGACCTGCTTCTCTTTGCAACATTGCTAATCATAGTCATTGCCCAGCCCAAAGTATCGGCCGAGAGCTTTATTGACATTCCTGAGGGTCGGCTTGTTAGGTCCAGGTCCTGGCCCAGGTGGATGATATCCAGGTGTGTGTGTGTGTGTGTGTGTGTGTGACTCCTTGATACCTTCCTCTCCAGCAGTTATCACAAGGAATTAAACATCGGCGCTAGGAGGTTGTGCGTCAGGCGGGCCTCCAGGCTTAACTCCATCAGCTGTGGCTCCTGTTGATGCATGTGCGCAAGCCAGGCGGGTCGTTGCGATGCAGGTCAACCTTGACGTCTCTCCTCCAATTAGTCTCCCTTACAGTCACAGATGCGGACCCTCGCAGGGAGGACCCAACCAACCCCACTGAAAAAGTTGTGAGTCTTAAAAAAGGGGGAGAGAGGAAAGCTTGTACACCTCGTTCTACTTAATCCTGTACACCAGAGGGGAGGTGAATTGTAAGAATATTTGAAAGTGATAGAGATTATATTTTAGGGTTGTGTGTGTGTGTGTGTGTGTGTGTGTGTGTGTGTGTGTGTGTGTTAAATTATAGATTCGCACTGTTTCAGCTGTCCCCGGTTTGCCCTTAAAATTTCTCCTACAAATTTCAGTACTAATCTTGTTACAGTTAATGTCCCTTTAGGCAGATGCACAGATCTGAGTGAGTGATGCGTCTTGCCATCTCCCTGTACCGTAGAATTAATGACCTTGATATAACGTGAATTAAGTACATGTGGAAGCTCGATGTGTCCCTGTAAGTTTAGTTAACTGTGTGTAGACTACCCACTGGACAAGTTGTGGATGGTGTGGGCGTGCATGGGGCTCCACCAGCTGTATTATGGATGGAGCTGTGGGCGTGCACTTTCCCTTAGCTGTGTTGTGGGTGGGAGTGTGGGCGCACTCCATGCCTCCCCAGGCGGGCGAGAGGGCGCCCCACAAGGTGGGAGTAAGTGGGTTATTGCAGCGTGGAGTGGTGCTCCTTCCCCCGCCTCTGTTATTATTGCTGTCTGGGTACATCAGTGGCGGGAGTTCAATATGTCTGATAGCCACTCTCGTGCGAGGGGGAGACGACTCACTTCTCATGGCTGGAGGTGCTCAGATGCCTTATTGATTTTTTGGAGGAGTTCGAGAGTGGGGAGCTCTATCAGCCTCCACGATATGAAATTTGTAAGTGGAAGGAAATATAAGAATAATACAAGATCCAGGAAGTGCATTTTAAGATAGCAGTATTAGAGTGTGTTGCGTTACTGATGTGTTCCCTGTCGTAGGTGTGATGCCGGCTGGGTTAGAGATGGAACCGTGGCCGCGTGGAGCAGACGGCTGACTGGCCGTGATGGAGTCAGGATCACCACTGTATATGTAAAGTACCAAACCAATAACTCATTATTCAGGAGGTGTGACCAGGTATTGGTCTCGGGTGTGGT
This sequence comes from Panulirus versicolor, assembly GCA_032361705.1. Lineage (NCBI taxonomy): Eukaryota > Metazoa > Arthropoda > Malacostraca > Decapoda > Palinuridae > Panulirus > Panulirus versicolor. Next base: position 16,288 of record JAUUDZ010084197.1, read on the forward strand.
AAATGCATATTGATGATCACAGGATTTATTTTTTTTTTTTCGTTGGTAGTACCAACGGAAAAGGACGGAAAGGTTGGTAGAGAGACTTTCGTAAATCGAAAGGATGGATAGGTGATGGATAGTGATGTTTATAGGGATTGGGGAAGTTTTTTGTTAATATGTTTATATTCCATCACACATTAACGCGTATTATCAAGCTCAGTATTGAGAGCTCTGCAGCATAACGTGAGAACATGTGTATTCACACTACCATAGTGACGTGACCCTTCCACATGCCTCTCCTGCTGGTGGTTAGAATTCTCTTCGTCGTAACATTCAGCTCACCAAGTGCTGTCCAGGTAAGTCCTTCCGGACCGTATTAGTCCTGGCCCCTACCTCTCCTTCTAGTGCTGTCTTCACACTCACTTGTATTCCTCCTCCACTCTCCGTGACCCAAGTTTCCTTCCCTTCCCCCCCTCGCGTCTCCTAGTTCCGCTGTATCCCTCGTCCCCATGACCTAGGTGCTCTCCACATCTGGTCGTGTTGTCTCCCACGACCCATGTTCCTGGTGTTTCCCTTGACGCTCACACCTAGTCCCGGCGTCCCCCAAGCCTCTTGTACTTGGCCCCAGTACGTCTTTTGTCGCAGGATTCCCCCACGCTTCTTCTTGCAACCATCCCTTACGCCTCTTGGAGCCATTCCCCACGCCGCCTGGTGCAACCAAACCCCACGCCTCTTCGTCCTGTAAGCCCCTCATAACCCCTCCCTTTCCTCGATATACACACCCTGCAGGCCTCGTGGTGGCGATGGCAGCAGATGTCTACCGGGTTGGCCATTGCAGATGCCCGCTCCCCCTCCTCCTCCCCCTACTCCGAAAATTGGCCACCCCTCAATTGTGGCCCAGTAAGGAGCAGTTTGCATGACCCCCTGGCCAGGGAAGTGGCCAAATGAGCGGTCGTACATAACGTCAGACTCCCGCTCTGGTACAATTGCCACAGTGGCTGACGTCGTCGGGAGCCCGGAGGACGTAAACTTTATATCAGTTTCCGCGGTTGCTATCATAAAAGAGCCCCCACCGCCGCGCCGCCAGATTTGAAGCCATCATCATAAATATCGCGATGTATAATTTGCAGACATCGAGGATCTGCGATTATCTAGGTCTTCAGCACCAAGTGCTCATCACTGCAGGCTGTTGGAATGTTTGAAATAGGATGTAATTTCAAGGGTAGTGAGCTAGAAAGGCAGTTGGTGGCATCGTTTCTGGCAAACGTCGCGTCAAAAGCTGTCATTTCTCGCACGGGAGTAGCTGTTTGTATTACGTTTTTTCTCCGGCTGATATTTTGATTGCATGAACTGCGCCAGATACTTCGTCTTCCTGCCAATTTTCTGTGCGCGCCATCCTGCCATTACATAGTGCAGTTGTCTCTTATAGTGCTGCAGCGAAAGGTGTTGTGTTTCATCCTGTGCTGTAGTTTGTCTGAACTTCTCATTAAATGTTATGTCATTGATTCTTATGACTTTTTTATCCTATAAATACGTCAACGAGAAACGATTTGTCCAAGGAGGGTAGCACGGTTGTGGGAGGAACGCTGGCGAACGTCTGGGGTTGGTGAGGGTGTGTGGCACTGGTGAACATTTAGGGATTGAGAGAGAATTGTGGAACGTCTGGGGAGTGGAGAGAGGATTTAGCACTGGTTAGCGTCTGGAAAGTGGAGTGGGGATTTAGCATTGGGGAGTGGAGACGGGATGTGGCACTCGTGAACACCTGGGGAGTGGAGGGAGGATGTGGCACTCGTGAACACCTGGCGAGTGGAGAGGGGTTGTGGCTCTAGTGAACGTCTGGTTGTGGATGATGTTCCTGTGCTCCGTCGTATCCACTGTAGAAGGGCCTCAACCCTGCCCTCAGAGCGGCACCATCATCACCTCCACTCACGCGGTGCCTTTAATAACTGGTGATTCCCCTTCCCCTCCGTGACTCACTCTTTGAAGTCAGGTCAAAGGGTAACATCAAGAGCAGGACTGAAGTCCGTGTAGACTTCACATGAGACTGCTGTCAGCGGTTCCCTGCATATTATTCACACTTTAGGGAATTTTCACAATTGGGAAGTCCAGCGGAAAGGAACCCACACACAGCATGACCAAGGTACGACCAGAGGGAAGGGCTTGTACCATCTTCCTGGACTGTGATGCGCTGCAGTGAGCCAGCTCAGTTGATTTGTCCAGTCACTGCCGCAGTGCTGGGGATGGTTGGGCCTGCATGTACCAGACTGACAGTAAGCAAGATGAACCTTTCATATACCAGACAGACGGTAAAATACACCTTGCTTATACCAGACAGAAGGTAGACAAAGTTTACCTTGCATGTACCAGACAGGCGGTAGACAAGATAGTTTACATTCATTAGAGAGAGGCAGTAAACAGAATGAACCTAACATATAACAGAGAGACAGTAAACCATCTACACTTCCTCACCATCGGAGGTTGTGCGTGATATCGGGTTGTTACAACTTTGTAGTCATCACATGTTTCCTCCTCGTGTTCAGCTTGTTCAGGTGTATATTTTAGTCTCATAATTACAGAGCACATTATTATCTTGTAGTGTCTCTGTATATCACCCCACCGGAATGAATTAGTACCATATTGACGGTAGAGTGTAGGAACGCACGCTAATTCGTCTGTCGCGTGTTGGGTCTTTCTATCAGCGACATAAACATGTCTGTTTATGCAGTTTGTTGAGCTTATGTTTCGGTTAAGGTTGATGGTTTGAGGGTCTCCCTGTGGTGTGTATGTTCACATTGTGTGCCTCCGTCGCCACAGCCCAACCCGATCCACCCTCTCTCCACACACACACACACACACACACACACACACACACACACACACACACCATTTGTCACTACGTCTCTCGGGCCAGCTTTACTATATATCTCCACACACATTATGCGTCACGCTAGCTCTTCTGTACCAGGCTCCCCACCCCGACATCCACCACCACTGTTCCTCTCCTGGTTCAGCATCCTTCCACCCTTCTCCCTCCAGAACCTAGTAACGCTATGACCTACCCTCCCTCCACGTGTACACAAATCTTTTTTACTTCCACAATTTCCCTGACTTAGGCTCCGTCCCCTTACTTTCTCCAGCACCACAGCTCTCCCAGCCTACCCCTCTTCACGCACGATTCCAAGTATTCCAGACAAGGCTAACCCCTCCATATGAGGTCCTTGTGAAAATTTCTCTTCCTACGTAAAACTTGTAATTCATTTACTGAGTCCCAGTCCACCGACCTTATGTGCACTCTCTGTTCTCCTTTTTGCGTCGCCTTCCACATGATGGGTGGGGGTGCACGATACATTCACTGCTCCTGGATCAAAAATCAATCGTCTCCATGGCCAACCATCCTCCCCACGTGAGGTTCGTCACCGCGACCAACCCCCCCACAACTATCCTCAGCCTTCGTTCCCACGTAAATTCCGCCACCACAGCTCCACTACTCTCCTACGTTTTGCTCGCCTTCTGCCGCTCCCTGTTCTACAATTTAAATACTGACCAACCTTTGCATTAGTATTCATACATGTTCGATGTCGAAAGCCGTGAATATTCATATATTTTGCGGAGTTATTAGTTGATAATGCAGTGGTTCACATTCCTCATCCCAGAGGAGGAGGGTGGTGAATCATCAGTGTTGCCACCATCACTCACTCACTCACCGTAATTTCCACCGTTCCCAGCTCCCTCGCTGCTCTCATATCGTATTTGGTTTATCGGCAGAATGACATCTCTCAGTCTTGTAAACTTCGGGTGATTCTCTCTTTCAT
>JAUUDZ010084308.1:2231-20068 GCA_032361705.1 Panulirus versicolor
TTTTTAACTTTTTAGAAGTGTTCTACGTGAACTTCTTTAAGGTAAACCCCATGGTTTCTTAAATATACGAGTCACATTATCTAACCCTTTTTCTTTATAATTTTGATATTTCCGAATAAACATAGCCACCAACTGTGAAATTTGGATTTACCTCACCGCCATCAAAATAAGTGGAAACATACCCTTGTGCTTGAAACCACCACTACATGCATGGTTCCATCTGTGTTGTGCTCTGAATGGGTATATGCCTTAGCCGAATGACCAAACATATATTTTGAATTTTTTTCTTCAAGAAACTCGAGTGGTATTTCACAATTTGTATAGTATTTTGAATGTGGTTATCATAATGTACAGAGAAGAATTACCTATTAGAATATGAATTTTTTTTTGTATAAGGACTTCTTTTTCATTAGAAAGTTTCCAGCTTTGAGCTTTGGATATTTATTGAATTATGTTTTGCTGGGCTAATGTAGCATTTTGAGATTACAACAACAAGAGTTGTGGAGCATGATTTGGAGAATCATTTTTATTTTATATCAGATAGTTGAGAGTGGTGAAGATTATGAATACCAGGAAATATATGGGTAATGTTAAAGTTGGTGTGACACTTGAAAAAATCAACAGAACCTATGATATAATCTTACCTAATTCAGATAATCCAAAAATACCCACACTTTAACATTGTACCAACTGCTGATGAACATTATCATTCATTACACTACCCAACTTCCTGAATGGCCTCTGTTCCTTGCAGTTCCTGTGGACGTTATATTTATGCAGTAAATCTTGGCTGCTGCAGGAAGCTATTGAGATTTTTCTAGGTTTTATTGATTTCATATTTATAGACAGTTCACATAGATTAAGTTTAATCCTATATATTGTCTCATCATAAGATTTGTTGCTGTTGTCTTATGAAGTATCATAAAATGTGATGCATTAAATTTCACCCTGCCAATCTTGTTCCATTCTTTAAACATCCCTCACTTTACTAAACAGAATTGTTCAGTATCCAAAGCTGTTAGTGTGGCAGAAGTTTTCTGATAGATAATCACGAAACTTTCAATGCCCTAACTCAGCAGCCTGCAGCAAACCCAAGCTCTAGTGGTAGAAGACTCCTAGACTACTTCAGGTATATTGCAGTGATGAGGGATATGAAGATCAGAGATACTTTGGGTTAGTTGATATGAAGGTATGAAGGAATAAAAGTAAATTCAAGCAGCAACAGACCATTGGGTCTTTTTAGTCTGTTTGCAGTAGTGCAAGATATCTGAAAAGTATCTGTAAACTTTATATGTACTGTAACTAAGGAGGTGCAGATAATGTCATTTGGGGACTTGAAAAAAGTATTAGCCAAGTCTTTTCTGAAATGTATGTGTGGTGCTGCTTTCAATTACTTTCATTTGTAAATCACTGCATATGTTAACAGTCTTCTTAAAGAAGAATAGTTTACCTCATGTGAAGTGTAGCTTTTACCCATAAGTTTCTATCCTTTACTTTAGTGAAATTGCATAAATATAGCCTTAAGCTGTATAGATCCAGATTATCAGAGCCTTCAATAGTTTTAAGTACTTGTAATAAATCACCTCTAAACCTTCTCTTTTCTAAGTTTGGATAGTTTAACTGGCTCTCACTGGATTTTTTCAGGTAATCATCTTGGTTGTGTGCTGCTGTATTCTCTCTTCTGTGTATGCCTTTTTGAAATTAACATAGCCAAACCTCAACACATTATGCATGTGTCAGTTTTACACCATTTTCATTTTTTTTCGTTAATCATGGCTATTTAGAGAAGCCTCATAATTTTGTGAATTGAATGTATAACTCCCAGATTTCTGTAGCCATCCAAGTGGGTGCAGTCAAATCTGGTGGCTTCAGTGGAGGTAGTTGCGAGCATTGAAGTGCTGTATAGGAATTCCATCTCTCTTAGCTCTTTCCTCCCATTTTTTTATTATTAATTCTTGCTTTAGGAAAGGACCTGTTGAAGAGAATTGTGCAAAAAAGGTACATGAAAAATTCAATTCCCTTGTTGTAAGTGAATAGAAATGAAGTTATTGATAATGGAGAGATGGATAGATTGTGTATATTGTGTTTTTAGTATCAGTTATATACAACTCCAGTACTTCCTTTTTGGGTTATGTGGCCTCTGCAGCTGTGAAGCTATGCACCTTGCAGGAATAGCTTAAGGTGAACTTTTCCAGGGTGGAAAGGTCCTCGATGATGCTTTATTCCTTTTCATGTGCTGACAGTGGAACAACCTCATTGAAGGTGACTTCTCACGCACAATCTTAACCCTTGCAGGTGGAGTCCAGGAACACCTCTTATATCATTACTAGTCTAATGAAAGCCCTATGAGTCTACTAGGCTAGGCCTGCTGACAGCTTCAGAATCATCATAGGTAGGGCTGTCTTAATATGCTATGTTCACATTTGCTTTGGTCTGTCACATGAAGGAAACCGGAGAGAAATGTTAGAGAATAGGCCAGCTGTGTGTAAAAGCAGTTTCAAGAAATTTTAGCGTCTTCGTTTTTTTTGCCAACTTTGGCAAAGGTTTCACTTTACTCTTAAACATGATCGCTATTTCAAGATTTTCAAACTTTTTACCCCAGAACGTTTGACTAGTATAGAATAGAAATTTATTTGTTATTGCCCTATTATTAGTATTACTATATTATTATTATTATTATTATTATTATTATTATTATCATTATTACTGTAATATTATTATTTTCCAGAAACATGAGTCACCTGGAGAGTGGCTCAGTGGTTTGGGTGCGACTGGGCCAAGCCTGGTGGCCAGGAACCATCACCACAGTTGCCAAGTGTCCACCTGAATTTGTTGAGGGGATTCGGAAGATTCCTATTGCTATTGTCAAATTTTTCCATGAAAATGAGTTGTGAGTATTTGTTAACATATTAGAATAAACTTTTGTCAGTAATCTATTTTTTTTTTTTTATATGATATAATCTTTTCTTTCTATTTCTTTCATACTATTTGCCATTTCCTGCGTCAGCGAGATAGTGTCAAGAACAGAGGGCTAGGCCTTTGAGGGAATATCCTCACCTTCTTTCACACACACACACACACACCCCCGTTCCCTCTTTTGGGGGAAAAAAAAGTGCTTGTTTTCTGTAGTTTGATATTAGTCAGGCTAAGTTGCAAAAACACTCCGTACTGTTTTTAGGAGCTGTGTCCTGTAACTTATTCTGTGGATGAAGCTGTTTTTATATGCCAGTATCATGATGTGCCAGTTTTAGGTTGAAATGATGTGGGTGTGGACTCCAGAAATTAAGTTTGTTTTTCCACAGCATCATATTTTCTCAAACAGTGAAGCTATGGAATTTTCTTCTTTGTTTGTCTCACAATGCCTGTAACATTTCCTCTTATAAGTGTCAGGTCCATAACAGCTGAGGAGTTCCCAATAGTGTCTGCAGCATTCTCTTTCTTATGTTTGTTATTTTACTGTTATCTGAGATAACCATGATTGAGGTGTGATATTTTAATGTGCCATGTTGGTTACTGTAAGAAGAAAATCTTCTCTGGCCTTAATTTATGTGTTCTACTCAGTCATTCATCCCGGTTAAGAATTATATGTGTATGAAGGTTAGGAATTAGGACCTCTAATTTTTATAGTTGTTATAATGTATATTTTCCATAAATGTTATAGTGAGTACAATTTTAGACGTTTTAGTTGTTCAGATGTTTTACCTGAATTGTTAGTTGAAAAAGACTTTCATATGGGATTTGATGCCCAGCAGTTTTGTCTGGCTCATCAGGATGTTAACACAATAGTATTCTAGTTATGAGGGAATTTGTGAATTTGTGCCTTGAATAGTCTTTATTGTTCATGCTTCTGTCAGTTTGATATTTCTAAGTACCCAGGTTATCTTCTTTTCAGAGATTCAACAAATGCTTTGTTGTGTTCTCCAAAAGTGAGATAATCCAGCACCACTACCTCTAGGTTTCAGATTTATTATGTAACTAAGTTAATTTTCGTTTGACACTTTTTCAGTGCCCTGTGCTACAAATTAGAAACAAGAATAGAAATATGTTTTTTTGATGTATCACCCACTGAGTCTCATTTCAGTTCTGGGTAAAATCGTAGAAAAATAATGAGACAAAGCTAAAAAAAATTCCAGATCATAGTAAGATAATGGACAGTCTTCTTGGCTTCTCCAACAAAAGATCTGGTCATTCACATCCAAGTTTAGCAAGTACACAGTCATGTCATTTTCTTTATGATAGGAAGTCCAGCACTTTCATGGTGATGAAAAAAGGAAAGTACACAAGAAGTAAGCATCCAATCCCTTGAATAAGGCTCAATGGTAGGTGGCAGGGGAGGTGGTTGGAGGAGTAAGTGCCCCCCTTATTTGTTCCTCTACTTTCCCTCACACTTCATTAGGTGATACAACCTAAACTAATATTGTGTTTATTGATTTTTTATACAAATATATTACGTTGGCTGTTTAATCTGTTTATGGATGGGATGGTGAGAGGGGGAATGCAAGGGTCTTGGAGAGAGGAGCATGTATGCAGTCTTTTGTGGGGGCTTGAGAGGTGAGTCAATTGTCGTCTTCTGATGAATACAGCACTGGTAGTAGATTTTAGTGAGAAACAGAAGCTGGTTTTCAAGTTCAGGAGAGTGTATGATGGGAGAAAGTTGAGAGTAAATGTGAATAAAAGCAATCTTATTAGGCTTAGCAGTGAAAAGTGATTGTTTATATGGAGTATGAGTTTTAGACAGAAATTTGAGATATGGGAGTGGTTTCAGTAACTGGGAATGAATATGGAATTGAATAGAATCATGTTAACTGAAGTGAGCCAGTTGTTGGGTGAGGATGGTAAAGGTCTTGAGTGCACTGAAAAATGTGTGGAGAAAGAATTCATTATCTGGGAGGAGAAAGGTGGGTATGTTTGGTGGTACTGTGTTCCTGACAGTGCTGTATGGATGCAAGGTTTGGGCCTTAGGCAAAAATGTACAGAACAAGGTGAATGTGTTTTGAATGAAACATTTGACGACAGCAAGTGGTTTCAGGAGAGTTGATTTGATATGAAATGGTTGGGTAAGGGATAGGTGTGGATGTAAGAGGAGTATGTATGATAGAGCTGAAGAGAGTGTGCTGTTAAAATGGTTTGAACAAGCAGAGAGGATGAGTGAGGGAAGGATGACAGACAGGGTGTACTTTTCAAACATGGCAGGAGCATGGAAAAGAACCAAGAAGAGGGGAGCCTAAATGTGCAGGAGGGTGCAAAGCATACACAGGATAGAGAAATTTGGAGTGATGAAGTTTATAGAGGACGACATGCTGTCAGTTGGCTGAACCAGGTCATATGAAGTGACTGGGAAAACCATGGAAAAGTCTGTAGGGCTTAGATGGGGTGTTATGGTTCAAGTACAGATGGAAATTAGTTGTCAGGACCAACACAGTTATATCTTTCCTTATCTATAACAAGCATATTTTCTCAGACACTGTCCTTTTGCATATCATATACTTTTGATAGAGAAACAAGTTTGCTTGAAGTATTTTTCAAAAAGTTTGGTAGTTTTGGTTTAGTCTGCATGTGTTTATGATGGCTGTGTGGTGCATTTCATCGCAATATATGTGAGTGAAATGTTATTTGATGTTATTATGATAGCATGTAGTTTGGTTTTTATAGATTTTTTTAAGAAATGACTACTGATCTGAGAATGAAATGGTTCAAGGATTTTGAAATTCAAGGGCAATATACCTTTGAATACATAGGCAGATGATGTCAGTTTCTTATTAGTTGAGTGCTGAGTTAGTATGAACATAAAGAAAGATATGTAATGGGAAAAAGTAATAGAAAATTGAAATGATTTTCTCCTGGAGTGTGTAAAGTTGAGGTGAGAGGCAAGTATTGCAAAATTTATTTTAGAAAGTTGTTCACATCCCAGAGTGTAAGGTGAAAAGATGGTGTTCCTGATTGTATGCGAGAAATGTTTTCACATTCACTCATGTGAGGAAAGGATGATGTTACTGAGTGTATGAGAGAATCATTCTCATCCATGGATGATATGAAAGGAAGGTGTTACAAGGTGCGTGTGAGAGGCATTCACAGCCATGAGTGAGGTAAAAGGATAGTGCTACTGATTAGACGTGAGAATGCTGTTCACAGCCATTCATGTGTAGAATACGTGTGGTTACTATGTATATACTATGTATATACATGTGTATGTGGGTGGGTTGGGCCATTCTTTCATCTGTTTCCTTGCGCTACCTCGCTAACGTGGGAGACAGTGACAAAGCAAAATAAATAAAATAAATAAAATAAATAAATACTATATTGATAGGATAGTATTCATTTGCATCATTATTTTATTTTGCTAGAAGTTTATGTGGAAAATTTCACATTGGCTGTTACTGAATTTTGTATGTAGTGTAAGAGGTTATTCTTTATTGGTCATTATTGTATACAGGATTTGTTTGGGTTATTTATTTTTTCTTTTTCTTTTTAGTCATTATTGTACTTTGCAGGGAGAATACAGGGTATTTTTCATAGGTTATTATGCTTTGTGGAAAGTGTATAGGGAGATTCTCTTTAGTTCACCATGATGCTCTTTAGAAAAGTGTATAACATCAAAAGAGAAATTTTGGTTGAGAATATTATATTCATTTATGGAATAACAGATTTTCATTTATCATTTCAGTCAAGATGTTCACAAGGCAGAACACATATGTCCATACAATTGTGATCGCAAGGAAGAGTTTATCAGGAGAGGACAGTGTAAGTCATAAATATGTCTGTTTAGTCATATGATATGAATTGTGTTGCTAGTAAGTGTTCCATTATGTTTGTTGGACTTTTTTAGGGGAAATTAATGAAGAATACATATATGAGTGAGTGCAGGCATATATATAATATTAGTAACAATAATGTGGATGGGTTGGGCCATTCTTTCATCTGTTTCCTTGTGCTACCCCGCTAACGTGGGAGACAGCGACAAAGGATAATAAATAAAGTAAATAACAATAATAGCAGTAAGAAGTATGTGAAGAGAAGGATAGTGTCTTCAAGGGCAAAGAAAGGTTATGTTTGATGATATAGTAGTCTTGTCAGTGCTGTATGAATGCAAGGCTTGGACCTTGAACAAAAATGTAAAAGTTAGGGTGAATGTATAGGAAATGAAATGTTTAAGGACAATATGTTGTGTGAGGAAGGTTGTTCAACTAAGATATGAAAGAGTAGGAGAGAGGTGTGGTAGAAGGAAGAGTAAGTTTAAGATATGACTAAGAGGGTATACATGTCAGAAATGGAGAGAATAAAGAAAAGGGGGAACCAAGAAGTATTAGGAAGGATGGAGTGCAAGATGCTTTGAAGGCTAGGTGCCTTAAAATGCAAGAGGGGTGGGATGTGCTAGAGATAGAGCAAATTGGAGGAATGCAGTTTACATGGTGATGTATTGTTAGTGGGCTGAACCAGAGCATACGAAGCAGGTGGATGAAAGCACAGAAGGGCTTTTAGGGGCTGGTTGTGGATAGGGGGCTCTGATTTCAGTGCTGTATAGGTGACAACAAGAGGATGGATGTGAGCAAATGAGGCCATTTTTTTTGTCAATGCCTAGCATTACCGTGCTAAGATAGGAAAGGTCTGTGGGGCCTGGATGTGGATAAGGAGCTGTGGTTTTGGTGCATTATTACATGACAGCTAGAGACTGAGTGTGAACGAATGGGGCCTTTGTTGTCTTCCTAGCGCTACCTCGCGCACATGAGGGGGGAGGGGGTTGTTATTTCATGTGTGGCAGGGTGGCGATGGGAATGAATAAAGGCAGACAGTATGAATTATGTACATGTGTATATATGTATATGTCTGTGTGTGTATATATATATATATATATATGTATACGTTGAGATGTATAGGTATGTATATTTGCGTGTGTGGACATGTACGTATATACATGTGTATGTGGGTGGGTTGGGCCATTCTTTCGTCTATTTCCTTGCGCTATCTCGCTAATGCGGGAGACAGCAACAAAGCAAAATAATGAAAAAATATATATATATGTGTATATGAGTGGTTGGGCCATTCTTTGTCTGTTTTCTTGCGCTACCTCGCTGACATAAGGAAACAGCGATGAAGTATGATAAAAAGAATTAAATAATGATATGTAGATACGCATAAAACTGTTATGTATGTTTGTTTTTATTGCAGATACAAACAAAAACCAAAGCCATGGAGAAGTGGATCTGCTGGCCAAGTTTGAAGCAGATGTGGTGACAGCTGAGAAGCTCACTGGAGGAGACATGAACATCCTACAAACTTTGGGTGAGGTTGCGGGTAAGCGCAGAATAGACTATAGTGACCTTGGCTTTGGAGCACCAAAACCCAAGAAAAGAAAAGAGGAGGGTGTCAAGAGGGGATCAGATATTGGGCAAGCAGTAGTGTACAAGAAGGTTGGCAACAGAAATATAGGTAACAAACTGCAGAGGGTTGTGATTGAACATAAGGTTCGCATTCTTGAACAGCCAAAAAGAAAAATTGTTGAAGAAGATATGCGTGGGGCTGCAAATTGGTACAAATGTTATAGCTGTGGCTTCACATGTTCTAGATTGAATGTTATCATCTGGCACAACAAAGCCCACATAAAAAAAGTGTATAATTATGACACAGGCATCAAGATTCCAGGAAGAAGAAAGAGAAAACAAGGCACCCCAAAATCAAATAAAGACATCAAGAAGAAGGCTAGGGAAGCTAAAAGCAAAGAGAATATGCAACATGCACACACAAATGGTGAAGTTATCAGTTCCAAAAAAGATGTGGAGGATACACAGCAACTTTTGAAAGATTGGGATGATGATGATGAAGGGATAGATGGGGAAACATTCACATCTCTTCCTCGTGGTTTGGATAAGGAGAAGAAGCGAAGCGATTCAGATGATGGATATAGTGACACTGATGATTATCCTCCTTTGCAGCCAAAGTATGAAAGAAGACCAATGCCCAAGGCAACAGAACTCAACTCTGTCTTTGATGCTTTACTTGCAGCTACACCTGCAAATCCAATTACTCCCTCGTCCAGTCAGACTTCGAATTATGTAAACAATGACTCAGACAGTGATTACAGTGACTGGGATAAATATTATGCAAGGGATTCTGGATCAGGGTCAGAAGATGAAGAGGTAGAACAGGAGAGTGATATTAAGAGTCTCTGTGAAGGAAAGGAAGGAAAAGCAGAGGCAAATAATGATACAAATTCTCATATGAAACAGGAAGAGAAGGATGACGATGAGGGCCATTCTGTGCAGGAGGATTGCTTATATGAAGCAAGACAAGAGGATTGTCTGGAGAACACTCCCTCTCCTAAGATTGATCTTGTAGAGAATGTAAACTCAGACTCACTTGGTGAGATAGATAGAGAAGAGTTGACCTCTGAACCAAAGGAAGATGGAGAAGAAGTAAGCTTTCAGAATGCATATTATGAACCAGATGAGAATGTTGTTGAATCAGTAGATATAGTTGAATCAGTGGGAAATGTAGATGAACCATCAGAAGCTGTATCTGAACCAGCTGAAGACACTGATAAACCAGCTGAAGAGAGTAATGAACTAGCCAAAGATATTGAAAAAACAACTGAAGATATTGGTGAATCAGTTGAAGATGATTATGAAGCAGCTGAACTTATTGGTGAACCTACTGAACCTATTGGTGGACCACCTGAACTTATTGTTGAACCACCTGAACTTATTGGTGAACCACATGAACCTATTGGTGAACCACCTGAACCCAGTGATGAACATGGTAAAGTCAGTGATAAATCAGCAGAAGACATTGGTGAACACAGTGACTTTATTGATAACCCAACTAAAGACTTTGAAGAATCAGATGACTGTGCTGATGATATAGAACATCATTTACAGGAACCAGAAGATATTAGTGAATCATCCAGTCATTTTGACAAGCCAAATGTTGAAATGAATGAGTCAGCTAGGGACATTGATGAACTTACACAAAATATTGATAGATTAAATCAAAATATCAGTGAATTTACACAATCTGTTAGTGCCAAACTTGGCGAAGACGAGGAAGAGACAAAAAATATACATGAAACAGTAAAAGGAAGAGGAAGCACCCATGAGCTAACAGATAGAACATTTGAAACAACCTCTACCATCTCATTGCCTTCCCACTCAAAGGCAGAGTCTGCTTCAGAAGATGGATGTGAGTCATTAAAAGCAAGTGATGCAGCAGCTACTTCAAGCTCAGGTATGACCTATATGCTAGTTGCAGTAGATGCCCATGGGAACACTGTGCCCACTGTCCCAACACCAGCCATTAGTGAGGGAGGCAATGATCTGGTTGCTGTAGAAGCTGCAATGGAAGATGGGACCACACGCACACTATACATTGATCCTTCACAGTTGGGTCCAAATGTAGACTTAAACAATCTAATGCTTCACATTGACTCCAGTGGCCAAGAGCATGTTATTATCCCATCATCATCCTCATCTGATTCAGAAACTCCATGTCAAGAATTACACCTTACAGAGACCAGTGGCATTCACCAAAATGTGATAGAAACCTCAGATGTCCAACCACCATACCCAACAGGAAGTCATAGCTACCATCAGATAGATTTTGAAGAAACTTCTCACTCTGATCATTACACTTCCACTCAGCCAGATGAGAGTGAAAGTTTGTGAATGTGATGGTGCTCATAGGAAGTAATATACAATACATGATTTATCATGAGCTGGGATGGTGTGTTAGATCTGGTAATTTTAGTGGGAAATATATTCTATTGTCACCTGCACTGTATTTTCATGTTAGATTTGTCCCATTTTATGAAAGGTGATGGGATTTTGAATATAAAGACTAAAAGGAGTTAACACTAGCACTATTATGTATATTATCACTTAATTTTGATTTGTAAGAAAGTATAGTGTTGATCAGACAATTATGCACTTTGATAGTACATTTCAAGGCACCGAGTCATTGAATTCTTGAAAAATGTAACTATTAAAGGGTAAAAGTTGCAAAAAAACAAAACAGTTTTCATGTTGAAACCGTCAAAATTTCTTTTTTACACAAAGAACCATTCAAAGCAGGAGTCATTCCTGCTCTGTTATATCAGTTCTATTTTTATAGCTGTATATCTTGCTGTTTATGTCATAGGAATATTTTTTCTACTTCTCTATATAAAGCATTCTTTTCATTCTAGTGAATAGATTTAAGATGGGATAACAAATCAGTAATCACCATGTTTGCCTTCATTATACATATTAATGAGAACATTATGTTTAACATCACTGTATATAATGAACAGTAAAAGTGGGACTACATATATTTTAATTTTTAGTTTATGGTGACAGTTTCGACAGTTTCAATTTTCAATCTGTCTTCAGTTGTGGCTACTCTGTTCACAGTTGGTTTATATTAGTCAAATATTAACGAGAATGAATCCATAAGATTAGGAAAACTGACAAAATACATAGGGAATTTTCTTATGATTACTGATATCACAGTCTATTGATATTAGCTTGATTAGATTCTTTAGTTAGCAAAAAACTGAACGTATTCAAGGACTGTTTAATATCTTTTGTCCTGTATTTTAGTTTGATATATTGCATTTTACTTTCTTTTCAACTCCTTTATGTTTATTGTAGCAATACAGAAATGCTTATGCTTGTGTGACCACTAATAAGAAGTATCTTTTGCAAGTTTATATGTGTACTATACAAAGTTAACTCTTTGTGTGTACCAATCTGGAATTCTAGCCATTTACCTGATTACATCTCAGTACAGTACTTTTATCCTTTTTAGGAAACTTATTTTTGTTGTATCGAAACAGAAATATCAAAATTATTTAGTTCCTGTCTAAGACTGAAAACTAAAACAAAATACTGAAAGCTGAAATTATTGTAATTGATCCCGTAAAACTTAGAATTGTGACTGAAAACTGAGACAAAATACTGAAAGCTGAAATAATTGTAATTGATCCCTTAAAGCTTAAAATTGTGACCAGTGTAGCCCTGCTTCAAATGGTTTTTCTCTGTATTGCATGTAATATGAAGAATGAATTTTCAAACTTCATTATGTTCCATGTTGGATTTCTTAAGAGACAACATAGCCAGTATATTTTGTGCTTTGAATAGGACTATGATTGACTGGGTTTTAAGAACATAACTTTTCAGTGTTGACGACACTTATCTTCAGAAATATTTTTGTTGGTATGCTAAGAATAAGATATTACGAGTATTTATCACTTTATGGTGAGTTAGAATTAAGCAGTTTTAAAGATGATGCCTTCTTGAAGGTATTCTTACTTTTTCTTCAAGATTATTTGAGTTCAGACAGTTATTAAATACAGTAATTTGAGAGTTTTACTGGAATTAGGATAACTAGAAATTCGAATTTTCATTTTAAAGGATTTTTACCAATTCATATTGTCAGTTTTCCAATAAAGAATGTTTTACCTTTTAAACTTGAACACTAACATCTGATACACCTTAAGCCAGTGTAGGTGTATCATACAAGACCAGAGTGTCAAGCTTGGTATTCATGTGTTAACCAAAAATTTTTTTGGCACATGCCAAATTGGATGATATCTAACTAGCATTGCCCGGTTCCACAATAAGGTCTGTATGCAAATTGATGCAGCTGTGTTTATATGGTATATTTTTGCACAATGTGTGTTTGTTGGTGTTTTTGGGTGCGTGTGTATGTCTCTTGAAGAATGGCTGTTTTTAGAGCTGGTAACCTATGCTAAGGCTCCACAATAAGTTAATCGTTCATATAGATGTTTGTTAATGCTGTTACTTAGTTAGCACCTTGGTTATGATCCTCTGCAGCAGAATACAGTATGCACAGCATTGAGGAAATGTATGCCTTGTATTACTTTTGGGATGTTTTGTTGCTAACAGGTCTGTTTGTTGTTGTTGAATTTTTTGACATGATACATATCACAATCTTTGTGTGTGATTTGATATGACACACTTTCATTCAGAACATAGGTTTTATTAATCGGAATTTGTCATGATTTTTGTTTCTCTTTACCACTTGAATGTAAAGCTATTGAGAAGTAACCTCCCCAAATGAGAGAGCAGAAGGTGTGTTGAAATGGTTTGGACATATGGAGAGAATGAATGAGGAAAGATTGACAAAGAGGATATATGTGTCAGAGTTGGAGGGAACAAGGAGAAGCAGGAGACCAAATTTGAGGTGGAAGGATGGAGTGAAAAAGACTTTGCGTGACTGGGGCCTGAACATACAGGAGAGTGAGATGCGTGCAAGGAACAGGGTGAAGTGGAACAATGTGGTATACCTGGGTTGACGTGCTGTCAGTGTCTAACCCAGGGCATGTGGAACATCTGTGATAAACCATAGAAAGGTCTGTGGGGCGTGGATATAGATAGGGAGCTGTGGTTTCAGTCCATTACACATGACAGCTAGAGACTGAGTGTGAGCGAATGTGGCCTTTTTTGTCTGTTTTCCTGGTGCTTCCTTAGTGAAGCAAGGGGTAGCAGTGCTGTTTCCTGTGGGGCGGGGTAGCGCCAGGAACAGACGAAGGCAAGCAAGTATGAGTACGTACATGTTTTGTGCATATATATATATGTGTACATGAGTGGATGGGCCATTCTTTGTCTGTTTCCTGGCGCTACCTCGCTGAAGCAGGAAACGGCGATCAAGTATAATGTATATATATATATATATATATATATATATATATATATAGGGGAGAAGGAATACTTCCCACATATTCCCTGCGTGTCATAGTTTTTGGGGCATAAAGTGAAATTATTAGACATAAACTTTATATATACATTAAAATTATAAGATATAGACTTTTCTAAATGTTGTATGAAAAGATGATATCACTTTAGCATAGTAATTATTTAAATACTCGCAAATATGTCAAACTTTTAGTTGCTAAATACTAATTTAATTGAAATATGTTTTCCCACACCAAAATTTCATACATTTCTAAATGTTTACTTTCAGGTCGAGCAACGCATGTGCATCCACAAGGAAGTTCTGACAGAATTGGACATCTATCATAGAATTCTTCGCTTCACGAATTACTTCATTGCAATGGTAAATAAGGAAGTTATTCCACTCAAGTTTGAAGTGCCCTTTGCAGGGGATGTAGTCTTCCTCACAAAAGGCCTACGCTTTAACATTGAAATGTTGCTGTTTTGGGGACCTTTGGCACCATTCAAGAATAACTGGCATCTTAGTGATGAATATAAACGACTGGAAAAACGACAAGAGCTAGCAGAAGAATTAAGTAAAAGATTTTTGTATGTTGGTATTGCCAACCTAGTTTTCTTTCCTTTTGTTCTTCTATTTCAAATTTTGTATTCCTTTTTTTATTATGCGGAAATGATAAAACGTGAACCTGGAAGCTTGGGAAGTCGTCGATGGTCACACTATGGGGAAGTATATCTCCGCCATTTTAATGAGCTTGATCATGAGATCTCATCACGTCTTAACAGGGGATACAAGGCTGCATCTCAATACATGAACATCTTCTCTTCTCCTGTCATGGCTTTAATTGGTAGACATGTTGCATTTATTTGTGGAGCAGTATTTGCTGTCTTAGCAGCCTTGAGTGTGTATGATGAGGATGTTTTACAGGTTGAACATGTGCTGACCATTATGACAGTTTTGGGTGCAGTCCTTGCTGGATGCCGTGTTTTTATCCCGGATGAAAACCTTGTGTTTTGCCCTGAGATGCTGATGAGAAGGGTCTTATCTGAGGTACACTATCTCCCAGATCACTGGAGGGAGAAGGCCCACACTTCCAAAGTGCGACAAGAGTTCTCTCAGTTGTTTCAGTATAGAGCTATACACATGTTAGAAGAATTAGTGTCACCCATTGTCACCCCTCTCATTTTGATCTTCAGGCTGCGCTTTAAGGCTTTAGATATAGTAGACTTCTACCGCAACTTTACAGTTGAGGTTGTTGGGGTAGGTGATGTCTGCTCCTTTGCACAGATGGATATTCGAAGGCATGGTAGTCCAACATGGCAGCCAGACATTCTCTCTGATGATCTCAACCAACCTGATGGCTCTAGTAAGCCTGGTATGACAGCAGATGGTGGCAAAACAGAACTTTCTCTCTTACATTTCACAATGACAAATCCAAAGTGGAGACCACCACAAGAATCATCAGCATTCATAAATGCCCTAAGGACACAAGCTCAGAGAGATATGAATGCTCTTACAACATTGCAGGAAGAAAATGCCCTCTTCTCTTCCCTGAACTCTTTATCTTGTGGTGGAGGCCTTGGCGTGGCAAATACAAGTATGTTCCGGCCTCCTTGGATGATGACTGGTCCTCATGCAGGCGGGCAACTTCAACAGTCCTTCTGGTCACCCAGAGGCCTGCGAGGTGGAATGTCCCATGTTGAAGGTTCACGCCATGGTCCAAGTGGAGGAATATTATCATCCATCCAGCTTACAGGACAGTCAGGTGTAGAGGGTCCAATAGGGACAAGTAGTGTTACCTCTGGACCAATTATTGATCCAGTTCTCGCCCCTAGTACCATTGGGCCATCTTCTATCATGGGTCGAAGTTTAGCCCAGACCCTCCCTCAAGATCTCACTGCTGTAGACATGAATCTTAGCACCTTGTACCTGCATGAGCTACATCAACGACATCGCCATCGGACCATGTACACTGACGTCCCACAACATCCAAGGTCAGGACCCACAGGTCCTCCAGGTGGAGTATTCCCCTCTGTTCCATTCCATGGTCGACCTTCAGCAGACAGTGGTGATACACCTACAGTGTCATTCCAACAGCTTCAGGAGAAAACTCCTCTGTTGGGAGAACCATGAAATTGTTGAAAAATTCATAACTTTATGGTGTTCATTTCATACTTATCCAGCATAGTTGCAGTCCCAGCAGGGTCTAAACTAAAGTTAGGCTTTGCAGTGACTGTATGCCAAATTGTTGGGCACAGTGTTTGCCAAACCTGACAAATGTCTGCATCAAGTCTTCTGTTTAGTATACAGCAGCAAACATCACATACTAGTCCAGCAGATTTGGTTTCTTACAAATAAGTTTATAGTTAGTTTGAATATTCAACTTTGTGACAGCTGTTTGTAAATGATAGAGTAATATGCTTAAAGAGTTTTATTGTGTATAAAATGTATTATAAATAAGAATTTTGTATTTTCTTAAAGTTATATTGGGTCATAATTTTTATGCCTTGATATTGCAATTAGATGTGAGTGAATGAATTGTGAATTCATTGTCTGTTTTCCAATAATGCTTTGTGAAATGGCAGTTTCCTTTGTAAATAATTTGATTAAATAATGCTGTGATTCCATTTTGCCTTTTATTTCCCCCTTCATAAGCCTCATTGAATATTAGGCATAATAGTCTAGGATTGAATGTTTCCAGCATATACTCCATATTTCCATACACAAGTATGTTATTTTGATTTCCAGGTGGCATCAGTCAGACTCCTTAGGGATCACAACCATAATGAGAATAATTCAGGTCTTAAGATAGTACGTTAGGCCGAATTTCTGTAAGCGTCACTTCTAATTCTGGAAGAGAAGTACAATGTTTTCCTTATGTCCTGCCATCCCTTACGGTAGTGATGTAGACAAGAGTTAACAGTTTTTCGAGAGATGCAGGGATAGGACAGCCAGAAGACATGAAATTTGGTAAGAAACTTGTTAAAAGTGTAAAAAAAAAAAAAATAAGTGGTGGATAAACGGAGTATATGAAAGAGGGTATAGTAAGTGTGAACACCATATAGAAGTATAAAAGATCTTACCAGAGCAGAGAATCTTGAAAAGCTGGGCCATCACGTATGTAAAACTCCCTCCCCATACAGTATAAATAGATAATGGGAGTAATTGTCTAAATAGTCCATGAATCAAACGAGCAAAATAAGTTATCCTGGAGCTGCACATACTACTTTCCCATGTTCCAGTGGGAGATACCTTTGTGTTGTGGAAGTTGGCTGACCAGACCCGGAAAGTACAGTTGAGATGCGCTTGTCTATCGCCTTTAATTCTGTACTGTATGTGGGATGGAGGAAGTGCATAGAGACGCGGTTCAGTCAGTTTTATCCAACTTTTGTTATCAATAATAAAGTGTTTATAGGCTTCCACCCTAACCTAAGCATCAATAGAAACTTCATTTATCGCACTAAGTTGATTGTCTGATGAGACTAGCAAGATTCTTCATTCAAAACTCGCCCTGCATTCTAAACGCATTTCCATGTAAGTCGTAGTGATGAGGTATCAGAAATACCTATCGATATTTAAGCCTTTGGATTCCGTTTTGGTGTTGCTGTGCCTTACCTTAAGCTCATTCTTATGGACATATGCTCTTTTATATTTAACCTCTTTACCATCTTGCATTCCGATATATTCTTCAAAAATTTTATGCCTGTTGCCCTTTGTTCCCATCTTCCATACTTTCTGTCATCCTCTGCAATTCTTTTGTTTTAATCTCTTTGTCCCACCCATTTCTTTTGCATCTTCCTACATACGTCGCCCTCATGTTTATATTTCCATCTTTAAGCCTGTAATATTTGTTTCCAGCTTTCATATTCAGTGATCAGTTTCTCTCTCTCTCTCTCCCCGTACGTGTTTAACCTTCCCCGGCTTATCGGTTTTCGTTGTTCTCCTTTACTCTGTGCCCTCCCAACCCCGGCTCGTCCCTGGTGCCAGGGTTGGTGTTGGCGGCGAGGGGACAGTACTGGCTGGGGAAGGGGTTGCCAGCTGTGACTGTCCCCTCCGTACCGTGCTAGCGGCTGGCCGACCTCTTCCTCCTGGGCCCCAGGTTGTGGCGTCTCTCTACTTCTTGCTACACCTGTAGCTTCTGCTTGCCAGAATGATGCTGTGCGTGTGTGTATTTA
>JAUUDZ010084415.1:0-20057 GCA_032361705.1 Panulirus versicolor
ACGAGAATATATTATGGCTTAAAAGCTTCTCAGACGGTCATACGGTTGCAAGGATTATTTTAGCCAGAGTTTTAGCGAAGGTGAATTGTTTACGCTTATCAATATTATGTTCCATTTCCAACATATCTCATAAAGTGGTTTGAGAGTATGTACCTGACTCAGGAATAAAGATTTAAGATATCGAATGACTCATGTTCTTTTTTTTTCACCTAGACTGATTATGACTCTCTAGCCCTAATCTGAAATCTGTTTACCTATCTAAACTCGCTGATACTCTCTTTCATGACGTGTATATGTGTTTTTGGGTATATAACTTTCACTGTACAATCAACCACAAGTTCCCTGTCATCGGGCTTGTGTATCTGCTGTCTCTTTTAGAGAAATGTCAACATTAAAAGGCGATCCACTACAGTAGAACCTAGCTTTTCCTTATCGTACTTCCATATAGTGTAATACAAAGATACTACCTTCACATAGATAGGATAACTCATGTAGAGTGGTTTAGCTCCAACTCTATAGTGAACAATTGCAAATACATCATTTCCTTAATGCTGAACCTCAAAAAGAGCAGCAATGATTTCCTGTAACTCTCCTACAGTAGAGAAAATACCCTCATTTCCTTAATACTGAACCTTACAGAGGTTATCATGAATCCCCTGTAACTCTCCTTATATAGAGGAAATACCTTTGGACGATCAAACACTAAATATACCTCCATACTTTTGTTTCACCAGCACCAAACTCCCATAAGAATAGTCTGCATCCTGTGCCTCCTCCTTCACTTAAGGAAATAGAACAGAAAATGTCGTAACTTATCATCAGAGATATGGATACACCATGATATAGGATTTCTCGGAACATGTATATAGTCTTATCTATAGTTAATAGTCTAGTAACTACGTCCACATTCCCTACTACTTGTGGAGGACAAGCTGATCTTTATAAGAACACATATACCTTCAGGTTCCTCACAAAGTCAGTCTTATACTTCATTTTATTATGCAGCTTTCTAAATAAAATCACTTCCTTCTAATCACTTCCTTCTCCTCTTATTGCTATTCTTATTACATTTGTAACATTATTTTCCTTGTATTTTGTTTGTTTGAGTTTGTTCCACAAACAGTGGATCATAGAATTTTGTTGGTACTTGAATATTGCTTTCGTTGTTATATTCTACGTCATCTTTGCCCAGCAAGACAGACAAGGTTTCGTATGATCAAAAGATCTAGCACGTGCACCATTCGCAGTATATGTATTCCAACACCATATCTAGACGAAGCCAGAGTGAACAACAGATGTAAACAAACTCTTCATAAAGCTTTAATGAATCTCAATCGACCTTTTTGAGCGCTTTCTTATAATTCATATACACACCCAAAGATTCATATCTGTAACCTCTCAAATTTGGCAATAATGTAATGGTCCTCTGTTACCTACACGGGTACCTAGTTTCATTTTCATTTTCTGTAGATATCATTCCATCTTCTCTCGGGTGCCAGTGAGCTTCTCCAGTGCCATCTTCATCATTTTGATTTTATGTGGGTGACTGTAGTTGTGTCGTCAGCCGTCTGACTCCACCACGATATCCATCCCTTACAATTTTTTGTGTCAATACTGCATTAGACAAACACTCCTCGCTTCGCTAAGTAATGCCAGATGTCATATGTGACGCACTCATGACCCGATGTGGACTACCTGCTCTAAGCTAGACTCTTCACTAAAAGCTCCTCCGTTGCAACACAGTTAAGTACCTCCTCCTATCAACGCAAGCTTGTTACAAAAACATCATTCTCAGAATCAGATTTCTAAATTCTTAATTTGGCCTCCAGTTGCAATAACTGTAGCTGCCAGCGTCTACACACTTCATCTGTCATCAGCCAACACTGGACCCCTCTCCTCCATTCTCTCGACCTACTGATTTCAGATATAGTCCCTTTCTTGTCCTTATTCTTGTATCCATATTTTGTCCTCTTGAGACATAACCCCAAGACTTTTCTTCAGCTTCTCCTCTGACTGCACTACACGACCTCAGCTTCCTCTTGCAAAGCAATTTTGGCTTCCTCAGACTTCCTCGATCTTATGCAAATGTTGTGTGCCATATTCAGGAGGGAATTTTAACCCTGAGTTAGTCTTGATTGTAAGCTCTCTTTACTACATCAGTTTTTGTGTGCAGGTAAAAAGCTTATCATATCAAAACTAAGTATACCCGGAGTATATCATGAGTGTGTGTCGCGTTGAATGTTTTGACTTCTCGAAATGGAGTTGAGACTTCATAAGAATTACCCATGTCTCGTAGAATCTTGCCATATACTATATAATGCTTTTGCTCTACCATATGGTTCATGTGTAAGGAGCTAATTCATATCAAGTGAAGTATGATTAGTTAGATAACTCCTTTTAAGATCTTTGTAAATAGCATGAGATCTTGTATCACTAGATTAGCTAGATCCAGTTACCTTTGTATGAGCATCTAAAACAGATTAATCTAACATAATGTTAGTCATCCTTATGAAAATAGTATCTTGATTATTCACGAAAAACTTTATGCTTACCCATGGAACAAAGTATAGCAGGAAAAAGTCAGTCAGTCGTGTTCATTTATGAGCTGACGTTCACTCAATAGATGGCGTTAAAGATGTACCACAGAGGGTAACTAGCAACTTTTTCCGTAGAGGAATATAGTGATTCTACGTGAGGGTTTCTTCTCTTCGGTAACACACACTAGCCATGACAGTGACACTGCAGAGCAGCGGCTAGAAACACCGAGTGAGTCACTGGTGACCACGAAACGTCTCCGGACATCAATCTTCCGAATATTCTCACGCTAAAGGTAAATTATCACTCTTCATTCTACGAATATTCTCGCGAATTTAAGAATATCTATCGATTTACTTTATCATTCTATGACAATGGGTGAGCTTAGCTTCCCAAAGTTTGAGTCGAGGTGTTGACAGAGTGGTGTGTATGTGGTCATCATAGGAGTCTTGCTGGTACCGGAGAGAATTTTATGAACTCGAGGCTTGAAGCTCCCCTGCCAGTATTTCCCAATCGTTTCCCGGTACGGTTGGCTTCATTGCAACCGTCAAGCTGGGTATATAGTTAGATCTTTCTTGCTTTCGGTGGAAGTGTTCGGAAAAGACGAACTAGTCGTGGGTGATTTCGATCCTGGAATACGGATTCCAGTTCATCCATCTGTATTTTCGCTGGTTATTATTTATCAAAAAGTTTCTGTGTGTATGATGCTGGCTGATGTTTCGGAAACTGGGGAAATACCTTCCCTTAAGAAATCCTAGAGTTCATGTTCTCGATTGAACTCTGAAACTGTGCCGGATGATTAGTATGACGGCAGTATGCTCAACCTGTCGCCTGTATCCAGTGGTACTCCGGTCTTCGTTGTTGTATGTTTGAACGTGTGGTATGTAGGATTTTACACTGTCTTATGCATCGAGTACGTTTCTTCTGAGTTGAACCATTAACTGACGAATCTTGTTTATTGTCTGACGTAAAGTCTTAGACGTATGGTTAAAAAAGCAGATGTTATTGTATCACTTCTGTTATATGTAGCGCATGTGAAAAGCTACATGTCATCTCGGGCGTGTTTTTGCATATCTTGAAATAGGTTATATTTGCAGCCTGGTAGCAAGACCGCCACTATTGCCGGCTACAACATTGAGATTTCTGTATTATTACTCGGGTGACAATCCGCTTGTTAGATACTTCCGTTATAGAAAGATTTAACTTAGTTGCTTCGTTTAAGAATACGTAAGCGTTGAAGTAAAAGAGAAACACTTTAAATACAGAATTCATTATCGCCCTCAAAGTAGCCTCTGTGTATTTGTGAACGAAAATCTAGAAACGGTTTGTCAGCCATAGTGGTTCAGATGAACAGTGAACCATCAAAGCTTCGTCCAGAACTTAAAAGTCTATATCCGTTCAGAACAGTGGCGAGCTACGTGTACCAGTGGATATCAAATTTTGATCTGAAACATACGACGTAAGTACCATATTGCTTTAGTACAACGCTGAGCCATAAGGGAGAGAATACGTAGGAAAACTTGTTCCAGATGATGATATGAATCATATGAAGGTAGCATTACTTTGTCTCAGAGCAGCATCGACCCACTCGAACCAGCTGCTGTGAAAACCTTGACTCGGATCATGATTCAAACCAGATGAATAATCGATGGCGCCAGTTTTACTTGAGCTTGTTGGGTTTTGTTCATCATACACAAACATTTTACCATTTGGTCTCAATGATTTAAGTATGAAAAGGGCAAAGAGGAAGCACATACTAATACTTTTAAAAGTGATTGAAAACAAGATTGGAAGTTTCAAAAGACAAGAAGCTTAACCACATGAACACGACTGTACGACACTTAAATACGACTGAACAGCCTTTGTTTAAACTAGCCTTTCCCTTCACCTAACCCTTATGTGTCACGTCAAAGGTCAGACCATCCTTTCCAAGTATCACACCGTCGTGCTCATGTATCTCAACCTTCGTGGTCAGTGGGGTACGCAGAAACTTGTAGGTAATCTGTAAAAACAGAACTCTGTATCCTTCACTAACTGACAGAACATGGATGAAACTATCAGCATCTTCAAACTGGTACTAAATCTCATCGGTTTTCTTCCGAGGAATAATATTCAGTGAAAGACTTGTGGTTATCTTCTCTGGCGGTCGAAAAAAGGGTACGCAAACCAGCAGATCAACGCCACTATCACTGTCTTATGTTCCCGCATTGCAAACTGGATGATCAAAGTTTTGTTCTGAGTGTATGACTGATGTAAAGAGCCTTAGAGACTGGCCAGGCTGACCAGAATGTCAGCTACCTGACACCATTGTATCAGTCGTCAAAGACGAGTTCATACGAAATGATTACATTGTTATGGAAAGCCGAGTGAAAAGGCCCTAAGAGCTCTTAGTTTTGGGGAGTCCTAAAGTTTTTAGTCATTGAGAGTCGCGAGTTGTGGAGCTGGTGGCTGCTATAGTTTCTTACAGGGGGAAGGGGGGGGTCCACGTATGCCTCGTTAAGACAGGTAGTACTACATTCTGTTCCTACACCGTGCAAATGTATCTAACCTTAGGAGTTTGAGTATCAGGTGTGGAGCGGTTCTAGTCTTACGAGTAGTTGGAGTCGCTAGTTTTGTGGGTTTCGAATGTCTGCCATTGATACATGGATTAGCAAAAACAGTTTCTTAGTTTTGTCTACATCTCGCTGCACTTTACCATTGTGACAAGTAATTTTTAGTTACGTTTATCCTAGAATTGGTATTAGAAAATGGTTCCTTATTATCATCAGGAAATGTTTACATGTGCTGGTTATTGAGGCGTCCAAGAATTGCTAGGCTTGAAGAGTTTCTGAAGGGAAGTGCTTTAGCTGGTCGCAGATAGGAACACACCTCTTGTTTTTCAGTATTGTTTTTAGAGTTCGGCACTTCACTATTCTTCATTCCACTGTCATTGAGATCGAAAGAGCTTTGGATGTAAGTGGAATCCCCCGGTGCATTTGTTTGTTTTGGATAGCCTCTTGTGACGCTTGAATTTGAGGGAGGATCTGCTGTCATTTTCAGCTAATCTTTAGATACTCAATGTTGTTGTTAAATCTGGCACGAATTACAAATTATCTTTGTAAACAAGACACTCCAAGATGAAATTAGATTTATGACAACTTCTGTTTCAGGAGAGAACCATTCGTAGATAAATTCATTCGTCTACTGGCTGATAATCATTTAAGTATGGCTGAAACGAGTATGAGTATGGATTCCCTGGACGCCAGCCTCCTCTACCTCAAGATCGGCGACAATACCCTAGAGAACCTCGCCATCTCCCTCATGAAATCCACAGGTAAGGCTGTTGTAGGCGAACGGTACAATGACTAAATTGTTTCCCCGTAACCGACAGGGATCGATGGAGTGTTAGCGACGGAGGGGAAGCTGACCAAGGCCCCACACTCATGTTTAGAAGTATGGTAGTGGGATAAGTAGGGATACGTCATTCCACACGTATAAAATAAGTATTGCAGGAAAAAGGCTTTCCACCACATCCTTAGATACCTTGTGTATGTATAGAGCCAGATAGCCTGCTTCCCCAAGCTCTTGATACAAAGCAGAGATGTTTGTACTACAGATAATCATTGCCATCTCCAGTATCTCGCGTCTTCATTTTTTTTCCTTAAACGATCCTTTACTACTATTAATATTCAGTGAGATATTGACTTGGGAAAATGTATCCCCTTTTCGGTAATAGGATCTTCCCCAAGGAGTGTAATTTTAATCTCATTATTACTGTACGAGGAGGAAGCTTTACACACTTGGGTCCTCATCTCATGTGTGTGTGTGTGTGTGTGTGTGTGTGTGTGTGTGTGTGTGTTTGTGACACAACTTTTGTCTGACCGTCCGTATTACCAGGGGATGACGGTGATGACTCTGGGTGCGACAGGAGTGTTGGAGGGGCTGCAAACTCACCCCTCGACCTCTCCAGGAAGTCGTCCCCAGATCACGAGACAGAAGGCGATCCTTATCAACATACCTTCAAGAATACGCGTCCAGAGAACAACAACAACAACAACAACAACAAGACAAACATAAGTGACAACAATCACAATGACGTCAACAAGGTATGCTTACAGAGATTGTGATGTGTAGGTGTGCACAGGAGTGTCCACGCAAGGGCCATATATGCAGTGAGAGTGTGTATGTCTTAGTCTTAAACGCCCGGATATGGTGTTCTAAGATTTTCGATTGGTAGTGATTATATGGTCCTGATGGCCTTAATGACCCATGCAGTCGATAGGCATAAACGTATTCGATAAACTACCCAAGTAGTGTCAATGTGTACCGCAGAGGTGTCTGGTTTCAGCGCAATGTAGCAGAGATGATAGTATATATATATATATATATATATAGCCAAAGTGCAGATATGATCGAAGTGATAGTGAAGCAGTTGTGGCCAAGGTACTGGTGTAGTAAAGTCAGAGATGATATTGGTGCAGGTACGTCAGAGTTAGCAGGTGACAAGCAGATACCAACCTGGGAGGTGCTATCGCCAAGGTGTCAGGGGGCGTAGTGAACCTCCTCTGCAGCAGCTGTCGACTTTCCCTCTCTTGCTCATATTGCTCTATATTCTTTTGCCTCACATACATGTGGATTGCTGGAACTCGGTCCACAAACACATTTTTTTCCATCTCTCACAATAAGTGAGGGCAGGCAATTTTCACAGTTGTCCTTAATCCCTGGGGACAGTTGTGTAAGAAAACTATCCACGCATCTACGTGTCGTGAGAGGCGACGAATAGGGGCAGGAGTGGGGAAGTGGAAAGCCTCCCCCACTTGCACTATCGCTCTCCAAAAACATGAACGAAAGAAGTAATCGAGCGAGGATATATACGCAAGGGCTGAGTGAGGTGGTGTGTCTGTGTGAATGTAACCAGGATGAGAATAAGGAGGAGATAGGTGCCATGTTTCATGAGAGGACCTTAGGTATTCTGGATCTGAATGGTAAAGGGAAGCGTTCCTGGTGTAAATTTTAAGCTTAACATGAAGGCTAAAACATTATATACCTAAGCTTGTTGCAGACGTGGCCAATGCATTGTACCCACTTATATTGCACATATGCCTAATGCGCTATTCAAATTTATTTCTGATACGCTCAGTGCATAGTTCCACTCGCGTTGTGCTCAATATATCGCTTAAATCCAAGTTGCTGATGTGTTCAGTGTACTGTTCCCACTTGTGTTGTATATGTGTTCGATGCATTTTTCACTTATCTTTGGCTTATGTTTCCACTCATGTTGCAGATGTGGTCGGCGTCCATGCAGGACCTGAGCCAAACAGTGGAGAGGACCTTAGCTGCGGGTGGGGGTGTGAGCGAAGACTGGCGCACTCCAGACCTCTCGTACATGGGTGTGACGCCCTCTCTGGGGGAAATGCTGCTACAGCATGGAGAGTTCCCAGCCTCTCCAGCCTTTACACCCATGCCAAGGTCAGTCAGACCAGCTGCTGATGGCAGCGTACACACACACGATATGCTTTCAGATAACATTCCGTATCTAAAGATGATCCGATGGTCTTAACTGAGGAGGGAGGGAAATGTTGAGAAGAAATGCTCGCACTGCCCTTCACTCCTAGGAATCTCCTTAAGTCGGTTATGCCCTGAGAAGAATTTGAGGTAAATTGACCTGTGCCACAAGCTTCCTCTTTCCCCATGTATGTTATCAATATTTGCTGATTTGGTGAGGTTAAGAGTCAAGCCGAGATAGCACACACCTTATCTCTCTGACTCACCACGAGCCAGAGGGTGGGAACGAATCGTAACCCTTTCACAACATCCTCTCGTTCAGACTTGATACCACTATGATCCCTAGAACAGCTTGTTTGAATAATGTCTGTGCCTTACATTGAGTTGACATCCTGGAATAACCAGCGTAACTAGGATATGAGATATGTTTACATACGAAAGAGCCTGATACAAACGTTCAAAATGTTTATTGGTGGACGAATGTATGAATGAACAGATGGATACCGAAATATATAATCTGAATATGTTTGTGCATCCATAGAGTCTTTGCATAATGACCCTATCACTGTCAAGAATCACTATCCTAATCCAAACTTTATAAGATTAAGCCATAAAGGAAATGCTATTGGAAATACTCACCCTTACCCTGTGAAGGACTGTGAAAGCAAATGTTACAGTTCTTTTAGTCGAGATGGAATGAAAAGGTGATGCTACACATCCAACGAGTTTCCAGGATAAACAAGAGAAGGTCAGCATGAATCTGTTAACACGAGACATAAAGCTAACATGTACTAAGTCTCAAAGAGGATAAAAACCTCTGGACTTAGCGAAGCATGACTGAAGTTAATTGTTACTAACATGCAAATTGGACGTAAGTTAAGCTTGTAGAACGTTTTGTTGTATAGAATATAACTTTTATATTTTTTCTGCCTCTTCTTTCTGAAACAGAATGATGTCTTAATAGGATACCAAGTAACAATAATAAGCCTCGTTGGATTTTTGCGCTTGGCGAGTAGAGAGTCATAGTAACTTTCTCGCATCAGATGAACCACACAGTATCAGAAGCGATGATGTGCACCTCTTCCTGAAAACAGGGGAAAGAAAAACAGTGTGAGATACAGCTACAATTTCTTGCATAAAATCTATCGTTAGTGATCTTCTCAGTCAGCGTGTTGCAAGCTTAGGGAGAGGAGGTGATGCCCCTCACCCGTAGCATATGGCACTTTGTCCCTCCGCAGGTACCGGAGCACGCCCCTCGAGACAGATGTTGGCATCTATGGCGATTTATCTTCGATGGGGTCTCGCCACAACGACGCTTTCGCTGCCTCCGTTGCCTCGTCCCTAGGCCACCAACATCACCCTTTCGCTCAGGTGTGCTATGGTCCACACTCCCTCGTATATAATTCCTATTGCCTTCAAGTGACATTGCCTTAGAGCAGAATAATCATATCTGATAAAGATGTAAAGGTTTTATGATAAGCTTAAGTATCCCCGGCTTATGTTGTAGGCTCTTTGTAAAATACCAGATCGATGTAACTTGCATAAAGACCAAAAGTAAACACTCAATATTACAGTCCCTTACTTTCAGTTAATTTGACTTTATTCTTCCTGCATCTCGGTGCTGAACGGTCTCAGCTAGAGAGTCCTCAGATTTAGATTGGTGGACATTAAAGTCTCAATGATCTTCCAGCAAATATCATATGACTAGTATCTGCCACTATCTTTCTATGTACCTCTCATCAGAGAGAGGTGGAGCAACATCTGATCTTTTTCTTCCTCATGTTTGGACCACCCGAACCACACCCAGGGTGTGGGAGAGCTGACATATGGCATGTGTGGTGGCGGGAACAAGAAGTGGGGGCCCTTCAGCAAGTCACTAATGATGACAACCCCCGAGAACCTCTTCACTGACAACACGCCAAAGTTCAGCCTCGGTCAGCATCAGGTGAGGTAACTAGGACTATAACTGGCGACATAGGTAAAAGCATCCATAACTGTAGGAGATTTCAGTCGATATCCGTATTGTCACCACAAGCGTTCGAGACCAGATGCTAGCAGCAGCACTGTAGCATTCGATCTCGTAGCTCAGCAGTTTCCCTTGAATTAGCTAGACTGAGCTGCAATTGATATGAGATGGGAGATACTTGTATACAACTCTGTTCGTTACTGTTACGATGACCGTACAACAGCTGTGCATCATCCTCAGTACATGTTTAGAAGTATTGTAATGCAAAGATCATTGTTGTCTACATAGAAAAGGATTAATGATGAACGAGTGCATCGAAAGGGACAAATGGCAAGCGATTCAGCAATGATGTTGCGCATGGGTGTGTAATGCACGTCTGAGTTCTTTATGGTACTGAAAGCCACAAACGCATTTCCTCTGATATACTTCGGCAGAAATGGGTAAAACACAAACGTTCATAACCTTCATTATATCGGGATAAGATATTTGCTGTTCGTTATTACATCTTTCTACCTGATTTTTGCCTGTCTGTCAATCTTCAGAACTAGGTGTTGATAATATTCGTATCGTCTTGTGCATCCAAAAGTTAGAATATCTGGAGATGATGTTTACAGATACAATTATGGGTCGAGAAGTGGTAGGAAGTTGTGTGCAGAGCACCTCAAAGGGACTGCAGTGTATCGAGGCTGTCGCTAGTGTGTGTCTAGTCTTGCCATGAAACTTGAGAGGGAAGTAGAGCCAGAGTTGCTAGAGCCCTTTATCGTCAGTGGAGGAGGCTCTCCCATCAGCACTCGCTGCGTGTTTCACTCCAGTTTGATGTATGCGTTGCATTAGTTTGCTTGGGTCATCGTCCTCGGTGGAAATCATGCTATAGTCTGACATACGAGTGTGGAAGTATCGTGGGCATCCCACCCTGTCAGACCTCAATAGGCTGTAGAACAAATCATCAATATTGACATCATGATGATCTCTTAACATAAGTATACAATGTACTGAGTACTGGCACTGATAATCTGATGCTTTGTCTCAGCTCAGTGAGAAGGTATCATGGTGACATTGTTTATATCCAGCAACCAACCTTTGGCCAGTGATGTACTTCCCGTATATGTTCCGTGTATTCAGTATCATATCCTTCCTGCTCCTGATGATAACCAGTAACGCATCCTTTCTGTCCCTTACAGTCATTGATATACCCTCCTCGTGACCCCCTATTTACCGATTATGTATTCCCTCTTCTTGTAATTCCAGTCTGTCATTTATACATTTTCTTGACCCTCAGCCGTCGCTTGATTTTCCTCCTCCTTCCCTCCTCCGAATCGCCAACAAGTTATATCCTTTTCGTCACCTCTCCAACAGGCGTCTCCTGCGTCGCTGCAATCAGGAATATCGTGGCGTGTGGGTGATGGTGAGGCAGCATGGACATCGCTGTCATCATGCTGCTACTCCTCGTCCAGGAGCTCTGGCGCCTCGCTCTCAGGCAAACATTACAATACCCCGGTTGAGGCTAGCAACAACTGCTCACACCCTCAGTTTAGCGACCCTCAGTACAAAACAGCAAGGTTAGTCATCTTAGCCGTTCCTGTTACTTTATCATTCGGTTATGGGATGTCGTTCGGTTATCTGTCATATATCATATTCTTGTCCTCTTCCTTTTTTATTTGTCCTCACGATGTCTCCCATATTCATTCCTGACGTGGTCACAACATCCACGAACGTTTGTACAACTTTGTTGTGCGTTGCTTACTCTGAGTTGGGAACATCATACATTTATATATCCCATTGATACCTCCGTTGTCGTTGCTAGATCTTCTGTTCATCATCCCCTGTGTCTTTCCTTTGAGTTTGATCAAATTGCCCTTAAGGTAACCCATTTCCATGAGAGATGCCACGATGTATTCACATTCTTCCTACAGGAACTCTAGGCTACATACTCTCAAGGCTTCTAAAGCCAATCTGTTAACTACCCCAGACCTTGTCCTGTTACTAATGCTGATAGACATAGCAAAGTCGTCCTTAGTAGTGGGTTTGCTTTATGCTGAGTAACTTGGTCCTTCGTTGGCTTCCTTCATGTATGGCAAACTGTAGTCTGTCATGTAGACTGTTGAGATATTGCAAGATGCCAAGTAAACCATTCGTTTTAGACGTGAGAAAGAAACAAGTCTTCTGTACATGAGCCATGTCGTTTCCTTGTTCAGGATTAAATTATAATGATCCTTCGGCTAACGACAGGAAAGTCATAAGTCATAAGTAGGGAGCTCCTGGCCAATCTAGTGTGCTGCTGGCACTCTTTCTCAGTGAATGTGAAGAACCTAAACATGAGTTTTCCTTAGGGGAATGTTGTCATCGTCTCTGCCCTCTTTAAAGCATTAGAACAACTCAGAGTCTTCACTTTAAACGTTCAGATACTACCTAAACCATCCCTTTCACTAGTACGGACTTTCCTCATTGGGTTATCCCAGTGTACATTTTGATATATCCGTGTGATGGCGTCTTAACTAGATTAGGATTACATGACGGATGCTCTCGTTTTCTAAACTTCAAACACCTAACAGGTCAGCTCCGCCATATGGACGGTACCAGGAGTGGTCGGACGCGAGGTCCTCCCAGCTACCTCACAACTCCACCATAAGTGCCACCGCAGCTCCCCACAACTCCTACGCCTTTCCTTACGCCCCTCACCAGCCACAAGGCAGTCGCTACATGCAGGTTACGGGTGAGGTAGGTCATCGCTTGGCCCAGGCAGGGAGGGTGGTATCTTCATAACCATAGTACTGTATGCATTAAGGCCATTCATATTGGCAGTAGCTACTATGATTCATATTTGAGTTTAAAAACATGAAATTTCTGCCTCTTCATGATACTCTTCAGCATCAGGAACCTTTATCTATCACGAGTATCATAAAGTTGACTTCGTCACTACTCACGGTTCACTGATGAGGAGGAAAGTTAATGTCTTCTGGCAGATGCTTGCGCCTGTAAGTTTACCAGTGTAGAGACAAACTTTTGATCATTTGATCAAGCTTGGTTTATTCTTGAACATATGGTAGACACAAACAGTTAATCATTTGATCAAGCTTGGCTTTATTAGTGAACATATGGTAGACATAAGCTTTTAAAAATTTGATCAAGCTTGGATTTATTCTTGTACATATGATAGACATAAACTTTTAATCATTTGATCAAGCTTGGCTTTATTCTTTGTCACAAATTAAACATAAGCTTTTATCTGAACAAACTTTACATCATCCTTGAGCATATAGAATAAGGCATAAGCCGTTACCACATGACGTAAAACATTCTATTGTATCATATTCACCTGTTCCTAAGCTAGCTCCTCCTCCTGTAGGAGAAGTCAGGAGTCGGCGCCCCAGAGAAGGTGTCCCCAAGAAAGGCTCTCATCCAGGACGTGTTACTGAGGGAGTCCATCAGAGCCTTCCGTTCACACCCGCTCTTCCCTTTACTCAAGGATCTCGCCGTCGCCGACAACTACTTCGATAAGGCCTCCTTCAATGTTGGTCGGTAGATCTTGGTCGTGGGTTGTGCGTGAGCGACTCGTCCATGATGCAGGACCTATTGTTGTTGCAAGGGTGACTGGTGGTTAACATCCTGGCTGTACGGGTGACTGGTGGTTAACATCCTGGCTGTACGGGTGACTGGTGGTTAATATCCTGGCTGTACGGGTGACTGGTAGATTACTGTAGTGATTCATGACTGGTAGATTATACTTCTTATGGTAGATCTCAGTTCTGGTTGCGCTGGTGAATGGTAGATTGTTTTAGTTTTACTTTAGACTGGTTTATCATAATTCTGGTTGAACTGGCGACAAGTAGACATTGTCTGACTTTACGAGAGACTGGTAGATTAGAGGTAAGGTTGTGCTGGTGACTGATAGAATATAGAATAAGATGACTGATGGGCGGATGTAACTGGATTATTGGTGACTGGCAGTGTGTGTAGGCTGTCCTGCTGGATGATGATCTGTCATGTGTGATTAGATGATTATTCCTTTCGGTTGTCTAAGTCAGCAGTAAATCTTTCTCTTGGTTCAGCTGGTGAGAGACCATTTACTCTTTTCTCCATATTATATGCAATTAGTGAATCATGGTTGTGGCTACACCAGTTATTAGTAGTTTATTGTGGTTGCATTGGTGATTGGTAGAGTTTCTGGTGTACTGCTGATTGGTGAACTAATCAGTTGGTTTTACAGTGGACTGGTTAATCTTAGCATTAGATATAATTTTGGTCGGAGGATTAATCATGGTCGCGCTGTTGAGTTTTAGATTCTATGAAAATAGATTGATTGCTGGTCATTCTAATACCTCAAGTTTCCTTCATAATACAAGTATAATGATACATTAATAGTAACGATTGTTTTATTGGAGAAAACATCGAGAACACTACACCTAAATATTTCTTTTGTCTCAACTTATTTCCGTAAGATACTCAAAATATAGTGAAAGTTTTGAGTTTCTTTTGTGAAGAGAA
The DNA here is from genome assembly GCA_032361705.1 of Panulirus versicolor. NCBI lineage: Eukaryota > Metazoa > Arthropoda > Malacostraca > Decapoda > Palinuridae > Panulirus > Panulirus versicolor. Next base: position 14,471 of record JAUUDZ010084415.1, read on the forward strand.
CTGCTCTTCAATCACAAACAAATGACTATCAGCGAATCAGGTGGATGTGACGTACAGATGTTGTGTGTTCTCCTCAGCCCCGTTGCTCGCCTTCTTACCGACGTCTACGGAGGAGCTGGTGCGTCTGTACAGACGAAGGAACCCGGAGGTCGGCTACGCCACGACCACCACCCACACTCCTGCTGTTGATGCTGTCATAATGGACGCCATTGTGTATGCCCACACCTCTCTCTTAGGTCAGTCATTCACTTACTAGGGTACTGTTATCAGTGTACGGTTATCAATCCTCCTACTGTGGCACGGTTATCAGTCCTCCTTCTATAGCATCTAGCCGCTATGGGACTGTTATCATGTCCGTAATATTTGGAGTATATTAAAAAAGCAGGGCCGGATGTAAGATATCGAAAAAAAAAAATCTAGTGATTGCACACACTGTCTTTCCCTGGTTTAACTCGTGATCTGAATAGAGGTGTTAGAATACCTAAACCGTCATTCCAAACCACCATTCTGGATTGAAGGCTTGTATCCAGTAAGGTAAGGCCAGGGAAAAATGACCTTTCTACTTGAGATGTAAACTCTTGTGGGTGAAGCCCGGTAACACCTATCATCTGCAGATGAAAACATGTGTAGATTTTAGACAGATGTAGAAAAAAAGAGATAGTTGAAGATCAGCTAAAAGGGGTCCCATAGCTTGGAGCGAGTGATGTTTGAGGTACACATTGCATAGTCTTTACTGAAATGTCCGTATTTGACATTGAATCTCTCTCTCTCTCTCTCTCTCTCTCTCCGCAGTTCGACTCATTGTTTATGAGTATCGAGCCTCTCACCACCAGATTGAAGTCGTCAGGTAACTCGGTCATTCTCATTTTTCTAAGATTCTAATGAAAATGATCCTCACGCTAACGGCCTTGTCTGTAGCCCCCCATGTGTGACCCCCCCCCAGGTCAGGTAGCATCCCACGCGGCGAAGTTGACAGCGTCGGTGGAGTCTGAAGTGACGGAGATGGATGCCCTTGTGGACGAGATGTGCCAGAAGTACATGGGAGCTGTTCGTTCCTCCACCCCACTCCACATCCTCCATGCTCTAGGGACGGAATTTCCCGATCTTTCGGGTAATTGTTGTTTTCTTTTTGTTTTGGAAATGGAAATCTGAGAAGTATTGCTCTATGATTTCATGTAAATCTCCCTGTATTATACCCCGTATCTCCATAAATGGAGGTTATGGAAAGAAACATGGCAAAGATTTCATTTGTAAATCAGTGGTCAAATGTATGATGACGGTGTTTGATAGAAAATATCTTCTTTTAGAATGCATTTTCAGTTACTCCAGGTCCCCTTTCTGAGAGGGTCCCGGTGTTGCCCGAGACACTTCTTTTTTTCCCCAGGGGCTCCTACAGCTTCATGGCTGCCCTAAACTGTGGCAAGGACAGGATGGACTCCTTTGAACAGAAAAGTTCTCTGACGAGATGGTACTCTATTCGACAGCTCTCCAAAGGTGACTTTTCAATCGTGGTGTAATCTCAAACTGGCGAAATCCAGTATTAGCATATACATAGTAAGTAATAAATGGGTAAGAGAGACATGTAGTAATAAAGAGAATGGTTTAGAGAGCTGAAGAGGGTGTGCTGAAATGTTTTGGACATATGGAGAGAATGAGTGAGGAAAGGTTGACAAAGAGGATGTATGTGTCAGAAGCGGAAGGAACAAGGTGAAGCAGGAGACCAAATTGGAGGTGGAAAGAAGGAGTGAAAAAGATTTTGAGTGATCGGGGCCTGAAAATGCAGGAGGATGAAAGGCGTGCACGGGATAGTGTGAAATGGAACAATGTCGCATGCAGGGGTCGACATGCCGTCACTGAACTGAACCAGGGCATGTAAAGCGGTAGCGGTAGACCATGGAGAGGTGTGTGGTCCATGGATGTGGAAAGAGTTGTGGTTTCTGGGCATTGCACATGACAGCTAGAGAATGCACGCGAGGGAATGCTGCTTTTCTTTGCCTATTCCAAGCGCTACTTCGATAACGCGGGAAATAACGATGAACTATAAATCGGGAGAAAATGTATCGACTAAACGAAAGACAGTCACGTCAAGGAACCTTACTCCAAAGGAGCTGATTATTTACTTGATCCTGACTGACGTGCAGCCTTGAAGTTGCAGGGGCCTTAAGTAAGGGGTTCTGTGTTTGTATATTTACTTACTACTCTTACATCCCATAAGCTACAACCACCACATGATCACCCTAAACTTCTACAAAATCCACTCTTTCTAGACCATCATCATCTCGCACAGACTGAAGCCATCACCACCTTTTATTACACGACTCTTTTGGTTACTGTAGATGCTGATGGAAAGGACAAGGAGACCGTGAAGGACCCTCAGCAGCAGTTTGAGTGTTTCATGGCCCCCTTCTCTCCTATTCCTCCCTCGTTCGACGCCTCCAGGACCTTCCCCGACTCCACAGCCAGTGCTCCAGACTCGAACAAGAAGAGCCGCTTCCACCGGAGAGAGGTGAGTTGATCTTCAGCATCCAAAACATTGTTATCAACAACCCATTCAGAAGATGCGAGTGTGGAAGGTCAGGGTGTCTGTTGGGAGACAAGGGCCCTAGTGATCCCCTCAGTCTCATCAGGTGAGCGCCAACAACCCCTTCCCCACTCGTGACTAAATGCAGCTACGTTCAGGTCCCTCCAGTCATTCATGGGTCGTTCCTAATGAAGAGAAAAATAGCAACATAGTGAGGAAATTGCCAGATGAGGGAGATGGTCTACCACTATATGCAGTTGCCAATAATTCGCCCATTTCCTTAGCAGTATTGAAATTGATAGCTGCTGAGTGATATACTTCGGGAAAATATTACGCTATATTATCACAGTGTTAAGTGAGATGGTTGTAACTGCAATATAGGAGGTTTGAAGAGGAAATTAGTGGGGGTTGAACGATTGCATTCTGTAGTTCAGGGTGTGGTGGCCAGGTAGGGAGGGAATGCTAAGGGAAGGTGTAGTAACCAGGGAAGAAGGAAGTGGTGGTGGAGGTGAGGGAAGGCGTGGCAGCCAAGGAAGGAGGGAGGAAGGATGCGGTGGCCAAGGAGTGAGTGAGGGTGGTGGGGGAGAGTGTGTTAGCCAAGGAGTGAAGGAGTGGTGAGGGATGGTGTGGTATCCGTCTGCAAGAACAACCAGACGAGGGCTGGGAAGGCCTGAATCTGCTAGCAAATTGATACGGAATTTAGGCAAAGTTTTGAGTAAGAGAACAAAAATCGTGTTCAGTTTAACAGGAAGACTAAAAGTTTTGTTCTCTACAGATTTCAACTTATAAAAGTAACAGACCCACTGCTTTGTTCTCTATCTAGACTGAGGTAATTATTCACTTTCCAAACTTCTTGGATGATTGTGACAGAAGTTCTTTCAGGAAATTACTTAAGAAAAGATAACACTACCTAGTAAACACAGAGGCAACTTCTTGAACATAGTTCTTTACATTCACGGAAAGAACATGAAGTTTTGATCTCTGATCATGCTAAAAAATATACAGATAACCGTCACTATTGTTGCCATTAACTCTAATCTATGGTCATGAAATCCAACCCCAATGACAGAAGGTGAGTCACTAACGTAAACATCAGTGTGTGTGTGTGTGTGTGTTCCAGGTGACGGACGTGTTGACAGCGTGGCTGACTGAGCACAGAGAACACCCGTATCCTGACGACGACGATAAGCTGCTCCTCATGCAGCGCACGGGGCTCACGGCCCAGCAGGTCACCCAGTGGTTCACCAACGCTCGTCGCCGCATCTTGCCTAAGCTCAAGGCAGATGCTGTCAAGGAGTAGAGAGGCTGAGTAACTGAAAAAAGGAGAAAGGGATTTATATAATCCATATAATTTAAGCAGAGTCATTGAGATATTCTGGCTGATACAATATAAGTGTAAAAAGAAAAATTTGGTTAGATAATGAATTAGAAAGTGGGGGATAAAGTCTTATGTTGAGTAGTTATTTAGAAAGTGAGATTCTTGACTCAATTGCCAAAGAATGTAGCTAGCACTTTAAAGAAAAGGGAGCAGCACGACATAATCTCCTCCCCTCCCAAAAAAGAGAAAAAACGTGTGCCACATTAGGCACAAGTGCTTACGTGTCCCCATGGCAAAAGAAGTTCAAAATCTGAAAATATGAAAATCTATGAAATAATTTTCAATTATGCTAAAACACTTCAAGAAATAAAGTAGCGAAATATCAAGAGATACAGGTATATAAAACACATTCGTGTATGATTGACACTACGAAAAAAATTACATGAATTACGTTGATAAGCCAAAGTTTTCATCAGCCAAATAGAATTTTCGATGTTAGCCAACTGTCTGAAGATTCGCATTCGTTCTATAACTCACAGCAAAAGATCAGAATCAGTCCACGAAGATCATAACAAGATGCACGACCTCATAGCTTGTTCCTGAACCGGATGAAGTTTGCGACGATATAACCCTTGAGCATGTGGGTACAACCCATGATTGCGATACCCTGGCCTTTGGCCTGACCTTAGAAAGGTGAAGGGAAAGGACACACGAATGTCATCGTAAGGACTGCATCAACGTCATCAAGGATCGTGATGAAAAAGGTCCAGCCAAAATATGGTATAGGATCCAAGACCATTCAGCTACAGGGAGGACAAGGAGGTTTTGATACAGATACTACTAGATCGTCAAGGATTTAGTCAAAGGAAGGAGGAGATGGCTTTCAGTAAGTGAAAACGTATACTTACGATATATGGTCTAACTTGTTGAGGATTTGCCAAGGGCACGTATTTGTCTGTAGCCAGTATGAAGCTTCGAATTATCATGAAATACTTCAGTACAGACATCTGCCAAACTATATACATGCAGCATCCGATGGAGCGGTCTTTGCTGGCGCCCCTCGAAAAATTCTAAGAAAGAAATAAGGGAAAAAAAATCAATTTACATAGATATGGGAAAATCAGTTGCTGAAAAGTGCATAATAATGAACAAGTGTTGTGTCAGTTTTACTAATGAATAGATATTCTCGATTCAGAATGTATGATTCACAGGAATTAGTCTATATTCCAGTAGAAATGGAAGACACCACAGTAACTGATGTGAATCTCCTATCTCCATATTTTGCTATTCCTATGATCCTTGGCACAATAAGACGTGCTGTAAGCTTTCTGTAAGATCAGAGGAGGTACAGTAGTTTGTATGAAACAATGTATGAAATTGTCTTATCCTAAACTGATCGTTTTATACTAATAAATAAAGAGTTATTTGAGCGATACAGTGTTTATTTATCATTAGTTGCTCATTCTCTTTCGGTCGGGATCTTTCACGGTGAGATTAACCTCCTCAAATGAAGAGGAAAAGGGGTAAGGATTAGGTGCACTGTGGAATACTAGTATGTAAAACACACTAACAAGAGTTATGTCTTGCTTCAGCCTCCATGGTTCCATTCGCTTCCAAGTCCACTCCTAGGTATCAAAATCACTTCACTTCCTCCAATTTTCCTCCATGTAAACATACATCCCAACTAACTTGTCCCTCAACCCTGCTGAACCTAATAACCTTGCTCTAATTTACATTTTCCCTCAACT